>CATKHO010000035.1:0-161858 GCA_949752695.1 Melanostoma scalare | reverse complement strand
TATCTAGTCAATAAGACAATAAAGTCAATTTTTTGATGTGCTCGGATCGAAAAGCGGTTAGTGAGGATGAATTGTATTCCCTTTTCTGAGTATTTTGATATAATATGACGAGTATCTGAAGACCTGAAAAAATCCACTTTCAAGCTCACCAAATGTATCTAGATTGGCCTAGAAAGGGTCTTTAAAGTCAATTTTTTGATGTGCTCGGATCGAAAAGCGGTTAATGAGGATGAATTGTATTCCCTTTTCTGAGTATTTTGATATAATATGACGAGTATCTGAAGACCTGAAAAAATCCACTTTCAAGCTCACCAAATGTATCTAGTCAATAAGACAATAAAGTCAATTTTTTGATGTGCTCGGATCGAAAAGCGGTTAATGAGGATGAATTGTATTCCCTTTTCTGAGTATTTTGATATAATATGACGAGTATCTGAAGACCTGAAAAAATCCACTTTCAAGCTCACCAAATGTATCTAGTCAATAAGACAATAAAGTCAATTTTTTGATGTGCTCGGATCGAAAACCGGTTAATGAGGATGAATTGTATTCCCTTTTCTGAGTATTTTGATATAATATGACGAGTATCTGAAGACCTGAAAAAATCCACTTTCAAGCTCACCAAATGTATCTAGTCAATAAGACAATAAAGTCAATTTTTTGATGTGCTCGGATCGAAAAAGCGGTTAATGAGGATGAATTGTATTCCCTTTTCTGAGTATTTTGATATAATATGACGAGTATCTGAAGACCTGAAAAAATCCACTTTCAAGCTCACCAAATGTATCTAGATTGGCCTAGAAAGGGTCTTTAAAGTCAATTTTTTGATGTGCTCGGATCGAAAAGCGGTTAATGAGGATGAATTGTATTCCCTTTTCTGAGTATTTTGATATAATATGACGAGTATCTGAAGACCAGAAAAAATCCACTTTCAAGCTCACCAAATGTATCTAGTCAATAAGACAATAAAGTCAATTTTTTGATGTGCTCGGATCGAAAAGCGGTTAGTGAGGATGAATTGTATTCCCTTTTCTGAGTATTTTGATATAATATGACGAGTATCTGAAGACCTGAAAAAATCCACTTTCAAGCTCACCAAATGTATCTAGTCAATAAGACAATAAAGTCAATTTTTTGATGTGCTCGGATCGAAAACCGGTTAATGAGGATGAATTGTATTCCCTTTTCTGAGTATTTTGATATAATATGACGAGTATCTGAAGACCTGAAAAAATCCACTTTCAAGCTCACCAAATGTATCTAGATTGGCCTAGAAAGGGTCTTTAAAGTCAATTTTTTGATGTGCTCGGATCGAAAAGCGGTTAATGAGGATGAATTGTATTCCCTTTTCTGAGTATTTTGATATAATATGACGAGTATCTGAAGACCTGAAAAAATCCACTTTCAAGCTCACCAAATGTATCTAGTCAATAAGACAATAAAGTCAATTTTTTGATGTGCTCGGATCGAAAAGCGGTTAATGAGGATGAATTGTATTCCCTTTTCTGAGTATTTTGATATAATATGACGAGTATCTGAAGACCTGAAAAAATCCACTTTCAAGCTCACCAAATGTATATAGATTGGCCTAGAAAGGGTCTTTAAAGTCAATTTTTTGATGTGCTCGGATCGAAAAGCGGTTAATGAGGATGAATTGTATTCCCTTTTCTGAGTATTTTGATATAATATGACGAGTATCTGAAGACCTGAAAAAATCCACTTTCAAGCTCACCAAATGTATCTAGTCAATAAGACAATAAAGTCAATTTTTTGATGTGCTCGGATCGAAAAGCGGTTAATGAGGATGAATTGTATTCCCTTTTCTGAGTATTATGACGAGTATCTGAAGACCTGAAAAAATCCACTTTCAAGCTCACCAAATGTATCTAGTCAATAAGACAATAAAGTCAATTTTTTGATGTGCTCGGATCGAAAAGCGGTTAGTGAGGATGAATTGTATTCCCTTTTCTGAGTATTTTGATATAATATGACGAGTATCTGAAGACCTGAAAACATCCACTTTCAAGCTCACCAAATGTATCTAGTCAATAAGACAATAAAGTCAATTTTTTGATGTGCTCGGATCGAAAAGCGGTTAATGAGGATGAATTGTATTCCCTTTTCTGAGTATTTTGATATAATATGACGAGTAGGTATCTGAAGACCTGAAAAAATCCACTTTCAAGCTCACCAAATGTATCTAGTCAATAATACAATAAAGTCAATTTTTTGATGTGCTCGGATCGAAAAGCGGTTAGTGAGGATGAATTGTATTCCCTTTTCTGAGTATTTTGATATAATATGACGAGTATCTGAAGACCTGAAAAAATCCACTTTCAAGCTCACCAAATGTATCTAGTCAATAAGACAATAAAGTCAATTTTTGGATGTGCTCGGATCGAAAAGCGGTTAATGAGGATGAATTGTATTCCCTTTTCTGAGTATTTTGATAAAATATGACGAGTATCTGAAGACCTGAAAAAATCCACTTTCAAGCTCACCAAATGTATCTAGTCAATAAGACAATAAAGTCAATTTTTTGATGTGCTCGGATCGAAAAGCGGTAGTGAGGATGAATTGTATTCCCTTTTCTGAGTATTTTGATATAATATGACGAGTATCTGAAGACCTGAAAAAAATCCACTTTCAAGCTCACCAAATGTATCTAGATTGGCCTAGAAAGGGTCTTTAAAGTCAATTTTTTGATGTGCTCGGATCGAAAAGCGGTTAATGAGGATGAATTGTATTCCCTTTTCTGAGTATTTTGATATAATATGACGAGTATCTGAAGACCTGAAAAAATCCACTTTCAAGCTCACCAAATGTATCTAGTCAATAAGACAATAAAGTCAATTTTTTGATGTGCTCGGATCGAAAAGCGGTTAATGAGGATGATTGTATTCCCTTTTCTGAGTATTTTGATATAATATGACGAGTATCTGAAGACCTGAAAAATCCACTTTCAAGCTCACCAAATGTATCTAGTCAATAAGACAATAAAGTAAATTTTTTGATGTGCTCGGATCGAAAAAGCGGTTAATGAGGATGAATTGTATTCCCTTTTCTGAGTATTTTGATATAATATGACGAGTATCTGAAGACCTGAAAAAATCCACTTTCAAGCTCACCAAATGTATCTAGATTGGCCTAGAGAAGGGTCTTTAAAGTCAATTTTTTGATGTGCTCGATCGAAAAGCGGTTAATGAGGATGAATTGTATTCCCTTTTCTGAGTATTTTGATATAATATGACGAGTATCTGAAGACCTGAAAAAATCCACTTTCAAGCTCACCAAATGTATCTAGTCAATAAGACAATAAAGTCAATTTTTTGATGTGCTCGGATCGAAAAAGCGGTTAATGAGGATGAATTGTATCCCTTTTCTGAGTATTTTGATATATTATGACGAGTATCTGAAGACCTGAAAAAATCCACTTTCAAGCTCACCAAATGTATTTATCTAGTCAATAAGACAATAAAGTCAATTTTTTGATGTGCTCGGATCGAAAACCGGTTAATGAGGATGAATTGTATTCCCTTTTCTGAGTATTTTGATATAATATGACGAGTATCTGAAGACCTGAAAAAATCCACTTTCAAGCTCCCCAAATGTATCTAGTAGATTGGCCTAGAAAGGGTCTTTAAAGTCAATTTTTGATGATCTCGGATCGAAAAGCGGTTAATGAGGATGAATTGTATTCCCTTTTCTGAGTATTTTGATATAATATGACGAGTATCTGAAGACCTGAAAAAATCCACTTTCAAGCTCCACCAAATGTATCTAGTCAATAAGACAATAAAGTCAATTTTTTGATGTGCTCGGATCGAAAAGCGGTTAATGAGGATGAATTGTATTCCCTTTTCTGAGTATTTTGATATAATATGACGAGTATCTGAAGACCTGAAAAATCCACTTTCAAGCTCACCAAATGTATCTAGATTGGCCTAGAAAGGGTCTTTAAAGTCAATTTTTTGATGTGCTCGGATCGAAAACCGGTTAATGAGGATGAATTGTATTCCCTTTTCTGAGTATTTTGATATAATATGACGAGTATCTGAAGACCTGAAAAAATCCACTTTCAAGCTCACCAAATGTATCTAGTCAATAAGACAATAAAGTCAATTTTTTGATGTGCTCGGATCGAAAAGCGGTTAATGAGGATGAATTGTATTCCCTTTTCTGAGTATTTTGATATAATATGACGAGTATCTGAAGACCTGAAAAAATCCACTTTCAAGCTCACCAAATGTATCTAGTCAATAAGACAATAAAGTCAATTTTTTGATGTGCTCGGATCGAAAACCGGTTAATGAGGATGAATTGTATTCCCTTTTCTGAGTATTTTGATATAATATGACGAGTATCTGAAGACCTGAAAAAATCCACTTTCAAGCTCACCAAATGTATCTAGATTGGCCTAGAAAGGGTCTTTAAAGTCAATTTTTTGATGTGCTCGGATCGAAAACCGGTTAATGAGGATGAATTGTATTCCCTTTTCTGAGTATTTTGATATAATACGACGAGTATCTGAAGACCTGAAAAAATCCACTTTCAAGCTCACCAAATGTATCTAGTCAATAAGACAATAAAGTCAATTTTTTGATGTGCTCGGATCGAAAAGCGGTTAATGAGGATGAATTGTATTCCCTTTTCTGAGTATTTTGATATAATATGACGAGTATCTGAAGACCTGAAAAAATCCACTTTCAAGCTCACCAAATGTATCTAGATTGGCCTAGAAAGGGTCTTTAAAGTCAATTTTTTGATGTGCTCGGATCGAAAAGCGGTTAATGAGGATGAATTGTATTCCCTTTTCTGAGTATTTTGATATAATATGACGAGTATCTGAAGACCTGAAAAAATCCACTTTCAAGCTCACCAAATGTATCTAGTCAATAAGACAATAAAGTAAATTTTTTGATGTGCTCGGATCGAAAAGCGGTTAATGAGGATGAATTGTATTCCCTTTTCTGAGTATTTTGATATAATATGACGAGTATCTGAAGACCTGAAAAAATCCACTTTCAAGCTCACCAAATGTATCTAGATTGGCCTAGAAAGGGTCTTTAAAGTCAATTTTTTGATGTGCTCGGATCGAAAAGCGGTTAATGAGGATGAATTGTATTCCCTTTTCTGAGTATTTTGATATAATATGACGAGTATCTGAAGACCTGAAAAAATCCACTTTCAAGCTCACCAAATGTATCTAGTCAATAAGACAATAAAGTCAATTTTTTGATGTGCTCGGATCGAAAAGCGGTTAATGAGGATGAATTGTATTCCCTTTTCTGAGTATTTTGATATAATATGACGAGTATCTGAAGACCTGAAAAAATCCACTTTCAAGCTCACCAAATGTATTTATCTAGTCAATAAGACAATAAAGTCAATTTTTTGATGTGCTCGGATCGAAAACCGGTTAATGAGGATGAATTGTATTCCCTTTTCTGAGTATTTTGATATAATATGACGAGTATCTGAAGACCTGAAAAAATCCACTTTCAAGCTCCCCAAATGTATCTAGTAGATTGGCCTAGAAAGGGTCTTTAAAGTCAATTTTTTGATGATCTCGGATCGAAAAGCGGTTAATGAGGATGAATTGTATTCCCTTTTCTGAGTATTTTGATATAATATGACGAGTATCTGAAGACCTGAAAAAATCCACTTTCAAGCTCACCAAATGTATCTAGTCAATAAGACAATAAAGTCAATTTTTTGATGTGCTCGGATCGAAAAGCGGTTAATGAGGATGAATTGTATTCCCTTTTCTGAGTATTTTGATATAATATGACGAGTATCTGAAGACCTGAAAAAATCCACTTTCAAGCTCACCAAATGTATCTAGATTGGCCTAGAAAGGGTCTTTAAAGTCAATTTTTTGATGTGCTCGGATCGAAAACCGGTTAATGAGGATGAATTGTATTCCCTTTTCTGAGTATTTTGATATAATATGACGAGTATCTGAAGACCTGAAAAAATCCACTTTCAAGCTCACCAAATGTATCTAGTCAATAAGACAATAAAGTCAATTTTTTGATGTGCTCGGATCGAAAAGCGGTTAATGAGGATGAATTGTATTCCCTTTTCTGAGTATTTTGATATAATATGACGAGTATCTGAAGACCTGAAAAAATCCACTTTCAAGCTCACCAAATGTATCTAGTCAATAAGACAATAAAGTCAATTTTTTGATGTGCTCGGATCGAAAACCGGTTAATGAGGATGAATTGTATTCCCTTTTCTGAGTATTTTGATATAATATGACGAGTATCTGAAGACCTGAAAAAATCCACTTTCAAGCTCACCAAATGTATCTAGATTGGCCTAGAAAGGGTCTTTAAAGTCAATTTTTTGATGTGCTCGGATCGAAAAGCGGTTAATGAGGATGAATTGTATTCCCTTTTCTGAGTATTTTGATATAATACGACGAGTATCTGAAGACCTGAAAAAATCCACTTTCAAGCTCACCAAATGTATCTAGTCAATAAGACAATAAAGTCAATTTTTTGATGTGCTCGGATCGAAAAGCGGTTAATGAGGATGAATTGTATTCCCTTTTCTGAGTATTTTGATATAATATGACGAGTATCTGAAGACCTGAAAAAATCCACTTTCAAGCTCACCAAATGTATCTAGATTGGCCTAGAAAGGGTCTTTAAAGTCAATTTTTTGATGTGCTCGGATCGAAAAGCGGTTAATGAGGATGAATTGTATTCCCTTTTCTGAGTATTTTGATATAATATGACGAGTATCTGAAGACCTGAAAAAATCCACTTTCAAGCTCACCAAATGTATCTAGTCAATAAGACAATAAAGTCAATTTTTTGATGTGCTCGGATCGAAAAGCGGTTAATGAGGATGAATTGTATTCCCTTTTCTGAGTATTTTGATATAATATGACGAGTATCTGAAGACCTGAAAAAATCCACTTTCAAGCTCACCAAATGTATCTAGATTGGCCTAGAAAGGGTCTTTAAAGTCAATTTTTTGATGTGCTCGGATCGAAAACCGGTTAATGAGGATGAATTGTATTCCCTTTTCTGAGTATTTTGATATAATATGACGAGTATCTGAAGACCTGAAAAAATCCACTTTCAAGCTCACCAAATGTATTTAGTCAATAAGACAATAAAGTCAATTTTTTGATGTGCTCGGATCGAAAAGCGGTTAATGAGGATGAATTGTATTCCCTTTTCTGAGTATTTTGATATAATATGACGAGTATCTGAAGACCTGAAAAAATCCACTTTCAAGCTCACCAAATGTATCTAGTCAATAAGACAATAAAGTCAATTTTTTGATGTGCTCGGATCGAAAAGCGGTTAATGAGGATGAATTGTATTCCCTTTTCTGAGTATTTTGATATAATATGACGAGTATCTGAAGACCTGAAAAAATCCACTTTCAAGCTCACCAAATGTATCTAGTCAATAAGACAATAAAGTCAATTTTTTGATGTGCTCGGATCGAAAAGCGGTTAATGAGGATGAATTGTATTCCCTTTTCTGAGTATTTTGATATAATATGACGAGTATCTGAAGACCTGAAAAAATCCACTTTCAAGCTCACCAAATGTATCTAGATTGGCCTAGAAAGGGTCTTTAAAGTCAATTTTTTGATGTGCTCGGATCGAAAAGCGGTTAATGAGGATGAATTGTATTCCCTTTTCTGAGTATTTTGATATAATATGACGAGTATCTGAAGACCTGAAAAAATCCACTTTCAAGCTCACCAAATGTATCTAGTCAATAAGACAATAAAGTCAATTTTTTGATGTGCTCGGATCGAAAAGCGGTTAATGAGGATGAATTGTATTCCCTTTTCTGAGTATTATGACGAGTATCTGAAGACCTGAAAAAATCCACTTTCAAGCTCACCAAATGTATCTAGTCAATAAGACAATAAAGTCAATTTTTTGATGTGCTCGGATCGAAAAGCGGTTAATGAGGATGAATTGTATTCCCTTTTCAGAGTATTTTGATATAATATGACGAGTATCTGAAGACCTGAAAAAATCCACTTTCAAGCTCACCAAATGTATCTAGTCAATAAGACAATAAAGTCAATTTTTTGATGTGCTCGGATCGAAAAGCGGTTAATGAGGATGAATTGTATTCCCTTTTCTGAGTATTTTGATATAATATGACGAGTATCTGAAGACCTGAAAAAATCCACTTTCAAGCTCACCAAATGTATCTAGTCAATAATACAATAAAGTCAATTTTTTGATGTGCTCGGATCGAAAAGCGGTTAGTGAGGATGAATTGTATTCCCTTTTCTGAGTATTTTGATATAATATGACGAGTATCTGAAGACCTGAAAAAATCCACTTTCAAGCTCACCAAATGTATCTAGTCAATAAGACAATAAAGTCAATTTTTTGATGTGCTCGGATCGAAAAGCGGTTAATGAGGATGAATTGTATTCCCTTTTCTGAGTATTTTGATATAATATGACGAGTATCTGAAGACCTGAAAAAATCCACTTTCAAGCTCACCAAATGTATCTAGTCAATAAGACAATAAAGTCAATTTTTTGATGTGCTCGGATCGAAAAGCGGTTAGTGAGGATGAATTGTATTCCCTTTTCTGAGTATTTTGATATAATATGACGAGTATCTGAAGACCTGAAAAAATCCACTTTCAAGCTCACCAAATGTATCTAGATTGGCCTAGAAAGGCTCTTTAAAGTCAATTTTTTGATGTGCTCGGATCGAAAAGCGGTTAATGAGGATGAATTGTATTCCCTTTTCTGAGTATTTTGATATAATATGACGAGTATCTGAAGACCTGAAAAAATCCACTTTCAAGCTCACCAAATGTATCTAGTCAATAAGACAATAAAGTCAATTTTTTGATGTGCTCGGATCGAAAAGCGGTTAATGAGGATGAATTGTATTCCCTTTTCTGAGTATTTTGATATAATATGACGAGTATCTGAAGACCTGAAAAAATCCACTTTCAAGCTCACCAAATGTATCTAGTCAATAAGACAATAAAGTCAATTTTTTGATGTGCTCGGATCGAAAACCGGTTAATGAGGATGAATTGTATTCCCTTTTCTGAGTATTTTGATATAATATGACGAGTATCTGAAGACCTGAAAAAATCCACTTTCAAGCTCACCAAATGTATCTAGTCAATAAGACAATAAAGTCAATTTTTTGATGTGCTCGGATCGAAAAGCGGTTAATGAGGATGAATTGTATTCCCTTTTCTGAGTATTTTGATATAATATGACGAGTATCTGAAGACCTGAAAAAATCCACTTTCAAGCTCACCAAATGTATCTAGATTGGCCTAGAAAGGGTCTTTAAAGTCAATTTTTTTATGTTTATTTATTATTTATTTATTATTTATTATTTATTATTTATTTCTACCAAGTATAAACTTTCATAGACAGATATAATTTAATTACAAAGCATTCATAATAAATTTCTTACATAAATTTCTATTGAAATGAAAATCAATAACATTATTTAATTCATTGAAACATGACATAGCATTTGTCAAAGGTTCACTTTGACCATAATTAGTTGTGTGCCTACAAGTAAAGAAGAATATGTGTTCTCTAGGTCTTAACTGCCGAGAAGGAGCATAAATATTCAATAGCTCTAACAACTGAGCGCAATCGATATGCTGACAAATAATGTCACGAGCAAATAATGCGGAAAAAGAAAACCTTCTTTTATATAGAGGTTCTAAAGCAATCAATAAGCATCTGGCTTCATAAGATGGCATATTATCATAGTTGAAAAGCTTCCGTAAAGCGAATCTCGTGAACCTCTTTTGAATCCTCTCAATACGCAAAATGCTGTTGTTATAATAGGGACTCCAAATTATACAACAATATTCAAGTAATGATCGAATAAGGGAAATGTATACAGATTTTAATGAGTAAGGATCAACAAACTCCTTACTATTTCGAAATAAGAATCCAAGCATTGAATTCGATTTTGAAATAAGATAATCATAATGCTTATCATACTTCATATTAGCATCAAAAAAAACTCCAAGATCTTTTTGAAACGATACTCTTAACAAAGTTTCATTATTAATTTTATATGGGAAAACTACAGGATCAAGGGTGCGATTAAAAGTTAAAACAGAGCATTTCGATATGTTAAAATGTAAACAATTTCTAGTACACCAAGCATGAATATTATCAAGATCAGTTTGCAATTCCAGGCAATCTGATAACGAAGCAACAGATTTAAATAGTTTTACGTCATCAGCGTACAATAAGCATTGTGAATACGACAATACATTGGGTAAGTCATTAATAAAAAGGACAAAAAGTAACGGACCTAGGTGACTACCTTGAGGGACGCCAGAAAAGTTATGAATTACGTTAGAAAAACACTGATTAATTTTAACATACTGTGTACGGTTGGTAAGATAGCTACTTATCCACTGTAATAGATTGGAATGAATTCCAATACTATTAAGTTTATTAAGTAGAATATTATGTTGAACGCGGTCAAATGCCTTTGAGAAGTCAGTATATATCGTGTCTACTTGGTATCGCTTCTCCATGGTATTAAGGCAAAAATTGGAAAATAATGCTAAATTAGTGGTCGTAGACCTACTACTTACAAAACCATGTTGGTAAGAAGATATGCAATTTTTAGCTGCAGAGTAAATATGCTTTTTTACTATAGCTTCAAAAATTTTCGGAATTAGTTGAAGATTTGCTATAGGTCTATAATTTTCAACATTTTGTTTTGAACCCGATTTATGAATAGGAAAAATGTATGATTTTTTCCAAGAATCTAAGAATAAACCTTGATTCAAAGACAAATTGAATAACTTCAAGAGTGGCTCACTTAAACTGTTTTTGCATTTTTTCACAAAAATCGGTGGAATATTGTCAGGCGAACATGAAAAGTTATCATCTAGAGACTCTAGTTCCGATAGCACTTCTTCAACAGAAAGTGTAAGGGAACCTAAATCAATGGAAGATGTTGAACCTAACGTTGGATGAAAAACACAGGTTTCGGAACAGAAGTTTGTTTGAAAAAAGTTAGCAAACATATTGCAGATATCGTTGGTATCCGAACTAGTATGATCTTTGAACTTCATTGTAGCAGGAAGGCCAGTGGACTTTTTCTTATGATTTATAAATTTCCAAAAAGCCTTGGAGTTTTTTTTTATCTTAGATTCTACAGAAAGTAAATACTGACGGTACAAAAACCTTTTTAAAAATTCAAATTCTTTCCTGAGGCGACAAAACTCGCTTCGAAAGGAAGCATTTTTAACACTTTTCCTATGCATTTTAAGCATAGCCTTTTTTAAATTACATAAGCGATAATTAAACCAGACTGGCTTACCAGATCGCTTGAACCTCTTCAATGGCACAAATCTAGAGAAAACATCTTCAATTGTGTACATAAAAGAACAATAAGCTAGATTTAAATCAGATGTTGATAATAAAATATCCCAATCAATCGAACATAAAAAATTATCAATGGAAACATAGTCCGCTTTAGAAAAATCATACATACAACTATTTGAGTTATCATAGTTTTTAAGAAAATCCAGTACAGAAAAATTAAATCTTATTTCTAATGCCTTATGATAAAATGAATTTTCAAGGAGTTTGAATTCGGCTTCAAGAACTTTAGCTTCAAGATCTTTACTAAGAAAAACTAAATCTAGTATTCTTCCCAAAGAATTCAAAACCGAATTCAGCTGATTTAAGTAAAAAGCTGACATTGTATCTAAAACTTCTTCTTCATAATCATGAGTTACGTTAAAAGGAATTAAACATTTGTCTTCTACAGAAAAAATCCAATTAATAGTAGGTAAATTGAAATCACCAAGCACTAAGATATACGAATTCTCATCTAAGGTGTTAGCTACATTTTTAATATTTTTTACATGATAATCATAAACTGTTGAATCTGAACGTGGTGGGATATAAGATAAAAATATGTACAGTTGAAACATAGCGAAACCAGGAGAGACGACCTCGACACATACACATATTTGGTCGATTGTACGTGGAGAATCTTCTAGCATAACTTGTCTGCTATTAAGAGCCGAACGAACCGCAAGTAACACACCACCTCCTTTCTCGCCACCAGTAAGAGCATAGCAACGATCCTTTCTATAGACTTCGAAGGATGTGTCAAAATACTCAGAAGATTGAATGCTTTCATTGAACCAAGTTTCAGTGAGAGCAATAAAAACAAACGAAGAATCAGCAATAGCAGCACAGAATTCAAAAGTCTTCGATCTCATTCCTCCAACATTTTGATAGTAAAGTGATGTACCATGATGATGACGATGAACATTCGATAAGCAGATTGAAGAATTAGCATTTGCTATTGATCGATTATTCGAATTGAATCCTTTTCGTTTTTTGAATGAAAGCGGAAAGCACGCACTTTAAGTCCAGTCGGCCAACCATCGGAATTAAGCAGAGTAGGTAACAATCCTTCAGGAACACCCAGTTTGAAGTTGACGGATCGAAAAGCGGTTAATGAGGATGAATTGTATTCCCTTTTCTGAGTATTTTGATATAATATGACGAGTATCTGAAGACCTGAAAAAATCCACTTTCAAGCTCACCAAATGTATCTAGATTGGCCTAGAAAGGGTCTTTAAAGTCAATTTTTTGATGTGCTCGGATCGAAAACCGGTTAATGAGGATGAATTGTATTCCCTTTTCTGAGTATTTTGATATAATATGACGAGTATCTGAAGACCTGAAAAAATCCACTTTCAAGCTCACCAAATGTATTTAGTCAATAAGACAATAAAGTCAATTTTTTGATGTGCTCGGATCGAAAAGCGGTTAATGAGGATGAATTGTATTCCCTTTTCTGAGTATTTTGATATAATATGGACGAGTATCTGAAGACCTGAAAAAATCCACTTTCAAGCTCACCAAATGTATCTAGTCAATAAGACAATAAAGTCAATTTTTTGATGTGCTCGGATCGAAAAGCGGTTAATGAGGATGAATTGTATTCCCTTTTCTGAGTATTTTGATATAATATGACGAGTATCTGAAGACCTGAAAAAATCCACTTTCAAGCTCACCAAATGTATCTAGTCAATAAGACAATAAAGTCAATTTTTTGATGTGCTCGGATCGAAAAGCGGTTAATGAGGATGAATTGTATTCCCTTTTCTGAGTATTTTGATATAATATGACGAGTATCTGAAGACCTGAAAAAATCCACTTTCAAGCTCACCAAATGTATCTAGATTGGCCTAGAAAGGGTCTTTAAAGTCAATTTTTTGATGTGCTCGGATCGAAAAGCGGTTAATGAGGATGAATTGTATTCCCTTTTCTGAGTATTTTGATATAATATGACGAGTATCTGAAGACCTGAAAAAATCCACTTTCAAGCTCACCAAATGTATCTAGTCAATAAGACAATAAAGTCAATTTTTTGATGTGCTCGGATCGAAAAGCGGTTAATGAGGATGAATTGTATTCCCTTTTCTGAGTATTATGACGAGTATCTGAAGACCTGAAAAAATCCACTTTCAAGCTCACCAAATGTATCTAGTCAATAAGACAATAAAGTCAATTTTTTGATGTGCTCGGATCGAAAAGCGGTTAATGAGGATGAATTGTATTCCCTTTTCAGAGTATTTTGATATAATATGACGAGTATCTGAAGACCTGAAAAAATCCACTTTCAAGCTCACCAAATGTATCTAGTCAATAAGACAATAAAGTCAATTTTTTGATGTGCTCGGATCGAAAAGCGGTTAATGAGGATGAATTGTATTCCCTTTTCTGAGTATTTTGATATAATATGACGAGTATCTGAAGACCTGAAAAAATCCACTTTCAAGCTCACCAAATGTATCTAGTCAATAATACAATAAAGTCAATTTTTTGATGTGCTCGGATCGAAAAGCGGTTAGTGAGGATGAATTGTATTCCCTTTTCTGAGTATTTTGATATAATATGACGAGTATCTGAAGACCTGAAAAAATCCACTTCAAGCTCACCAAATGTATCTAGTCAATAAGACAATAAAGTCAATTTTTTGATGTGCTCGGATCTAGTCAATAAGACAATAAAGTCAATTTTTTGATGTGCTCGGATCGAAAAGCGGTTAATGAGGATGAATTGTATTCCCTTTTCTGAGTATTTTGATATAATATGACGAGTATCTGAAGACCTGAAAAAATCCACTTTCAAGCTCACCAAATGTATCTAGATTGGCCTAGAAAGGGTCTTTAAAGTCAATTTTTTGATGTGCTCGGATCGAAAAGCGGTTAATGAGGATGAATTGTATTCCCTTTTCTGAGTATTTTGATATAATATGACGAGTATCTGAAGACCTGAAAAAATCCACTTTCAAGCTCACCAAATGTATCTAGTCAATAAGACAATAAAGTCAATTTTTTGATGTGCTCGGATCGAAAAGCGGTTAATGAGGATGAATTGTATTCCCTTTTCTGAGTATTTTGATATAATATGACGAGTATCTGAAGACCTGAAAAAATCCACTTTCAAGCTCACCAAATGTAAAGGGTGATTTTTTTGAGGTTAGGATTTTCATGCATTAGTATTTGACAGATCACGCGGGGATTTCAGACATGGTGTCAAAGAGAAAGATGCTCAGTATGCTTTGACATTTCATCCAAACATGCCAAACGATCTGCCACAACGTCGAATTTTCAGTGAATGGGCCCTAGAAAAGTTGGCAGAAAATCCGCTTTTTATCGACAAATTTTGTTTGAATGGCTACGTAAATAAGCAAAATTGCCGCATTTGGAGTGAAGAGCAACCAGAAGCCGTTCAAGAACTGCCCATGCATCCCGAAAAATGCACTGTTTGGTGTGGTTTCTACGCTGGGTGGAATCATTGGACCGTATTTTTTCAAAGATGCTGTTGGACGCAACGTTACGGTTAATGGCGATCGCTATCGTTCGATGCTAACAAACTTTTTGTTGCCAAAAATGGAAGAACTGAACTTGGTTGACATGTGGTTTCAACAAGATGGCGCTACATGCCACACAGCTCGCGGTTCTATGGCCATTTTGAGGGAAAACTTCGGAGAACAATTCATCTCAAGAAATGGACCGGTAAGTTGGCCACCAAGATCATGCGATTTGACGCCTTTAGACTATTTTTTGTGGGGCTACGTCAAGTCTAAAGTCTACAGAGATAAGCCAGCAACTATTCCAGCTTTGGAAGACAACATTTCCGAAGAAATTCGGGCTATTCCGGCCGAAATGCTCGAAAAAGTTGCCCAAAATTGGACTTTACGAATGGACCACCTAAGACGCAGCTGCGGTCAACATTTAAATGAAATTATCTTCAAAAAGTAAATGTCATGGACCAATCTAACGTTTCAAATAAAGAACCGATCAGATTTTGCAAATTTTATGCGTTTTTTTTTTTAAAAAAGTTCTCAAGCTCTTAAAAAATCACCCTTTATCTAGTCAATAAGACAATAAAGTCAATTTTTTGATGTGCTCGGATCGAAAACCGGTTAATGAGGATGAATTGTATTCCCTTTTCTGAGTATTTTGATATAATATGACGAGTATCTGAAGACCTGAAAAAAATCCACTTTCAAGCTCCCCAAATGTATCTAGATTGGCCTAGAAAGGGTCTTTAAAGTCAATTTTTTGATGATCTCGGATCGAAAAGCGGTTAATGAGGATGAATTGTATTCCCTTTTCTGAGTATTTTGATATAATATGACGAGTATCTGAAGACCTGAAAAAATCCACTTTCAAGCTCACCAAATGTATCTAGTCAATAAGACAATAAAGTCAATTTTTTGATGTGCTCGGATCGAAAAGCGGTTAATGAGGATGAATTGTATTCCCTTTTCTGAGTATTTTGATATAATATGACGAGTATCTGAAGACCTGAAAAAATCCACTTTCAAGCTCACCAAATGTATCTAGATTGGCCTAGAAAGGGTCTTTAAAGTCAATTTTTTGATGTGCTCGGATCGAAAACCGGTTAATGAGGATGAATTGTATTCCCTTTTCTGAGTATTTTGATATAATATGACGAGTATCTGAAGACCTGAAAAAATCCACTTTCAAGCTCACCAAATGTATCTAGTCAATAAGACAATAAAGTCAATTTTTTGATGTGCTCGGATCGAAAAGCGGTTAATGAGGATGAATTGTATTCCCTTTTCTGAGTATTTTGATATAATATGACGAGTATCTGAAGACCTGAAAAAATCCACTTTCAAGCTCACCAAATGTATCTAGTCAATAAGACAATAAAGTCAATTTTTTGATGTGCTCGGATCGAAAACCGGTTAATGAGGATGAATTGTATTCCCTTTTCTGAGTATTTTGATATAATATGACGAGTATCTGAAGACCTGAAAAAATCCACTTTCAAGCTCACCAAATGTATCTAGATTGGCCTAGAAAGGGTCTTTAAAGTCAATTTTTTGATGTGCTCGGATCGAAAAGCGGTTAATGAGGATGAATTGTATTCCCTTTTCTGAGTATTTTGATATAATATGACGAGTATCTGAAGACCTGAAAAAATCCACTTTCAAGCTCACCAAATGTATCTAGTCAATAAGACAATAAAGTCAATTTTTTGATGTGCTCGGATCGAAAAGCGGTTAATGAGGATGAATTGTATTCCCTTTTCTGAGTATTTTGATATAATATGACGAGTATCTGAAGACCTGAAAAAATCCACTTTCAAGCTCACCAAATGTATCTAGATTGGCCTAGAAAGGGTCTTTAAAGTCAATTTTTTGATGTGCTCGGATCGAAAAGCGGTTAATGAGGATGAATTGTATTCCCTTTTCTGAGTATTTTGATATAATATGACGAGTATCTGAAGACCTGAAAAAATCCACTTTCAAGCTCACCAAATGTATCTAGTCAATAAGACAATAAAGTCAATTTTTTGATGTGCTCGGATCGAAAAGCGGTTAGTGAGGATGAATTGTATTCCCTTTTCTGAGTATTTTGATATAATATGACGAGTATCTGAAGACCTGAAAAAATCCACTTTCAAGCTCACCAAATGTATCTAGTCAATAAGACAATAAAGTCAATTTTTTGATGTGCTCGGATCGAAAAGCGGTTAGTGAGGATGAATTGTATTCCCTTTTCTGAGTATTTTGATATAATATGACGAGTATCTGAAGACCTGAAAAAATCCACTTTCAAGCTCACCAAATGTATCTAGTCAATAAGACAATAAAGTCAATTTTTTGATGTGCTCGGATCGAAAACCGGTTAATGAGGATGAATTGTATTCCCTTTTCTGAGTATTTTGATATAATATGACGAGTATCTGAAGACCTGAAAAAATCCACTTTCAAGCTCACCAAATGTATCTAGATTGGCCTAGAAAGGGTCTTTAAAGTCAATTTTTTGATGTGCTCGGATCGAAAAGCGGTTAATGAGGATGAATTGTATTCCCTTTTCTGAGTATTTTGATATAATATGACGAGTATCTGAAGACCTGAAAAAATCCACTTTCAAGCTCACCAAATGTATCTAGTCAATAAGACAATAAAGTCAATTTTTTGATGTGCTCGGATCGAAAACCGGTTAATGAGGATGAATTGTATTCCCTTTTCTGAGTATTTTGATATAATATGACGAGTATCTGAAGACCTGAAAAAATCCACTTTCAAGCTCACCAAATGTATCTAGTCAATAAGACAATAAAGTCAATTTTTTGATGTGCTCGGATCGAAAAGCGGTTAGTGAGGATGAATTGTATTCCCTTTTCTGAGTATTTTGATATAATATGACGAGTATCTGAAGACCTGAAAAAATCCACTTTCAAGCTCACCAAATGTATCTAGTCAATAAGACAATAAAGTCAATTTTTTGATGTGCTCGGATCGAAAACCGGTTAATGAGGATGAATTGTATTCCCTTTTCTGAGTATTTTGATATAATATGACGAGTATCTGAAGACCTGAAAAAATCCACTTTCAAGCTCACCAAATGTATCTAGATTGGCCTAGAAAGGGTCTTTAAAGTCAATTTTTTGATGTGCTCGGATCGAAAAGCGGTTAATGAGGATGAATTGTATTCCCTTTTCTGAGTATTTTGATATAATATGACGAGTATCTGAAGACCTGAAAAAATCCACTTTCAAGCTCACCAAATGTATCTAGTCAATAAGACAATAAAGTAAATATTTTGATGTGCTCGGATCGAAAAGCGGTTAATGAGGATGAATTGTATTCCCTTTTCTGAGTATTTTGATATAATATGACGAGTATCTGAAGACCTGAAAAAATCCACTTTCAAGCTCACCAAATGTATCTAGATTGGCCTAGAAAGGGTCTTTAAAGTCAATTTTTTGATGTGCTCGGATCGAAAAGCGGTTAATGAGGATGAATTGTATTCCCTTTTCTGAGTATTTTGATATAATATTACGAGTATCTGAAGACCTGAAAAAATCCACTTTCAAGCTCACCAAATGTATCTAGATTGGCCTAGAAAGGGTCTTTAAAGTCAATTTTTTGATGTGCTCGGATCGAAAACCGGTTAATGAGGATGAATTGTATTCCCTTTTCTGAGTATTTTGATATAATATGATGAGTATCTGAAGACCTGAAAAAATCCACTTTCAAGCTCACCAAATGTATCTAGATTGGCCTAGAAAGGGTCTTTAAAGTCAATTTTTTGATGTGCTCGGATCGAAAAGCGGTTAATGAGGATGAATTGTATTCCCTTTTCTGAGTATTTTGATATAATATGACGAGTATCTGAAGACCTGAAAACATCCACTTTCAAGCTCACCAAATGTATCTAGTCAATAAGACAATAAAGTCAATTTTTTGATGTGCTCGGATCGAAAAGCGGTTAATGAGGATGAATTGTATTCCCTTTTCTGAGTATTTTGATATAATATGACGAGTATCTGAAGACCTGAAAAAATCCACTTTCAAGCTCACCAAATGTATCTAGATTGGCCTAGAAAGGGTCTTTAAAGTAAATTTTTTGATGTGCTCGGATCAAAAAGCGGTTAATGAGGATGAATTGTATTCCCTTTTCTGAGTATTTTGATATAATATGACGAGTATCTGAAGACCTGAAAAAATCCACTTTCAAGCTCACCAAATGTATCTAGTCAATAAGACAATAAAGTCAATTTTTTGATGTGCTCGGATCGAAAAGCGGTTAATGAGGATGAATTGTATTCCCTTTTCTGAGTATTTTGATATAATATGACGAGTATCTGAAGACCTGAAAAAATCCACTTTCAAGCTCACCAAATGTATCTAGATTGGCCTAGAAAGGGTCTTTAAAGTCAATTTTTTGATGTGCTCGGATCGAAAAGCGATTAATGAGGATGAATTGTATTCCCTTTTCTGAGTATTTTGATATAATATGATGAGTATCTGAAGACCTGAAAAAATCCACTTTCAAGCTCACCAAATGTATCTAGATTGGCCTAGAAAGGGTCTTTAAAGTCAATTTTTTGATGTGCTCGGATCGAAAAGCGGTTAATGAGGATGAATTGTATTCCCTTTTCTGAGTATTTTGATATAATATGACGAGTATCTGAAGACCTGAAAAAATCCACTTTCAAGCTCACCAAATGTATAGATTGGCCTAGAAAGGGTCTTTAAAGTCAATTTTTTGATGTGCTCGGATCGAAAAGCGGTTAGTGAGGATGAATTGTATTCCCTTTTCTGAGTATTTTGATATAATATGACGAGTATCTGAAGACCTGAAAAAATCCACTTTCAAGCTCACCAAATGTATCTAGTCAATAAGACAATAAAGTCAATTTTTTGATGTGCTCGGATCGAAAAGCGGTTAATGAGGATGAATTGTATTCCCTTTTCTGAGTATTTTTTTTTTTTTTTTTTGCATCTCAGAGACTAAGTCGCACGAAGCTTAGAGCAAGCTCATTTGTACGTACTTATCTACGCTCTTCATCATAAATGCAAGTGTTAGAGGTTAGAAAACAGCAACACCAGCACAAAACGAACGTATAGAAAATATATATATGAGAAAAAAAAATAAATACAAATAGTGACATACAATATAGAACACCTAACATGAAAAACAATAATAATTAATTAAACAAAACTACTAAAAATAAAACAAAGTATAAACTACGAATATTTTGAAAAACAATAAACTAAGAAACATTGAACAAAAATCATGCATGTGAAGTATGTATTTTGATATAATATGACGAGTATCTGAAGACCTGAAAAAATCCACTTTCAAGCTCAACAAATGTATCTAGATTGGCCTTGAAAGGGTCTTTAAAGTCAATTTTTTGATGTGCTCGGATCGAAAAGCGGTTAATGAGGATGAATTGTATTCCCTTTTCTGAGTATTTTGATATAATATGACGAGTATCTGAAGACCTGAAAAAATCCACTTTCAAGCTCACCAAATGTATCTAGTCAATAAGACAATAAAGTCAATTTTTTGATGTGCTCGGATCGAAAACCGGTTAATGAGGATGAATTGTATTCCCTTTTCTGAGTATTTTGATATAATATGACGAGTATCTGAAGACCTGAAAAAATCCACTTTCAAGCTCACCAAATGTATCTAGTCAATAAGACAATAAAGTCAATTTTTTGATGTGCTCGGATCGAAAAGCGGTTAATGAGGATGAATTGTATTCCCTTTTCTGAGTATTTTGATATAATATGACGAGTATCTGAAGACCTGAAAAAATCCACTTTCAAGCTCACCAAATGTATCTAGATTGGCCTAGAAAGGGTCTTTAAAGTCAATTTTTTGATGTGCTCGGATCGAAAAGCGGTTAATGAGGATGAATTGTATTCCCTTTTCTGGGTATTTTGATATAATATGACGAGTATCTGAAGACCTGAAAAAATCCACTTTCAAGCTCACCAAATGTATCTAGTCAATAAGACAATAAAGTCAATTTTTTGATGTGCTCGGATCGAAAACCTGTTAATGAGGATGAATTGTATTCCCTTTTCTGAGTATTTTGATATAATATGACGAGTATCTGAAGACCTGAAAAAATCCACTTTCAAGCTCACCAAATGTATCTAGTCAATAAGACAATAAAGTCAATTTTTTGATGTGCTCGGATCGAAAAGCGGTTAGTGAGGATGAATTGTATTCCCTTTTCTGAGTATTTTGATATAATATGACGAGTATCTGAAGACCTGAAAAAATCCACTTTCAAGCTCACCAAATGTATCTAGTCAATAAGACAATAAAGTCAATTTTTTGATGTGCTCGGATCGAAAACCGGTTAATGAGGATGAATTGTATTCCCTTTTCTGAGTATTTTGATATAATATGACGAGTATCTGAAGACCTGAAAAAATCCACTTTCAAGCTCAACAAATGTATCTAGATTGGCCTAGAAAGGGTCTTTAAAGTCAATTTTTTGATGTGCTCGGATCGAAAAGCGGTTAATGAGGATGAATTGTATTCCCTTTTCTGAGTATTTTGATATAATATGACGAGTATCTGAAGACCTGAAAAAATCCACTTTCAAGCTCACCAAATGTATCTAGTCAATAAGACAATAAAGTCAATTTTTTGATGTGCTCGGATCGAAAAGCGGTTAGTGAGGATGAATTGTATTCCCTTTTCTGAGTATTTTGATATAATATGACGAGTATCTGAAGACCTGAAAAAATCCACTTTCAAGCTCACCAAATGTATCTAGTCAATAAGACCATAAAGTCAATTTTTTGATGTGCTCGGATCGAAAACCGGCTAATGAGGATGAATTGTATTCCCTTTTCTGAGTATTTTGATATAATATGACGAGTATCTGAAGACCTGAAAAAATCCACTTTCAAGCTCACCAAATGTATCTAGATTGGCCTAGAAAGGGTCTTTAAAGTCAATTTTTTGATGTGCTCGGATCGAAAAGCGGTTAATGAGGATGAATTGTATTCCCTTTTCTGAGTATTTTGATATAATATGACGAGTATCTCAAGACCTGAAAAATCCACTTTCAATCTCACCAAATGTATCTAGTCAATAAGACAATAAAGTCAATTTTTTGATGTGCTCGGATCGAAAAGCGGTTAGTGAGGATGAATTGTATTCCCTTTTCTGAGTATTTTGATATAATATGACGAGTATCTGAAGACCTGAAAAAATCCACTTTCAAGCTCACCAAATGTATCTAGATTGGCCTAGAAAGGGTCTTTAAAGTCAATTTTTTGATGTGCTCGGATCGAAAAGCGGTTAATGAGGATGAATTGTATTCCCTTTTCTGAGTATTTTGATATAATATGACGAGTATCTGAAGACCTGAAAAAATCCACTTTCAAGCTCACCAAATGTATCTAGATTGGCCTAGAAAGGGTCTTTAAAGTAAATTTTTTGATGTGCTCGGATCGAAAAGCGGTTAATGAGGATGAATTGTATTCCCTTTTCTGAGTATTTTGATATAATATGACGAGTATCTGAAGACCTGAAAAAATCCACTGTCAAGCTCACCAAATGTATCTAGATTGGCCTAGAAAGGGTCTTTAAAGTCAATTTTTTGATGTGCTCGGATCGAAAAGCGGTTAATGAGGATGAATTGTATTCCCTTTTCTGAGTATTTTGATATAATATGACGAGTATCTGAAGACCTGAAAAAATCCACTTTCAAGCTCACCAAATGTATCTAGTCAATAAGACAATAAAGTCAATTTTTTGATGTGCTCGGATCGAAAAGCGGTTAATGAGGATGAATTGTATTCCCTTTTCTGAGTATTTTGATATAATATGACGAGTATCTGAAGACCTGAAAAAATCCACTTTCAAGCTCACCAAATGTATCTAGATTGGCCTAGAAAGGGTCTTTAAAGTCAATTTTTTGATGTGCTCGGATCGAAAAGCGGTTAATGAGGATGAATTGTATTCCCTTTTCTGGGTATTTTGATATAATATGACGAGTATCTGAAGACCTGAAAAAATCCACTTTCAAGCTCACCAAATGTATCTAGTCAATAAGACAATAAAGTCAATTTTTTGATGTGCTCGGATCGAAAACCTGTTAATGAGGATGAATTGTATTCCCTTTTCTGAGTATTTTGATATAATATGACGAGTATCTGAAGACCTGAAAAAATCCACTTTCAAGCTCACCAAATGTATCTAGTCAATAAGACAATAAAGTCAATTTTTTGATGTGCTCGGATCGAAAAGCGGTTAGTGAGGATGAATTGTATTCCCTTTTCTGAGTATTTTGATATAATATGACGAGTATCTGAAGACCTGAAAAAATCCACTTTCAAGCTCACCAAATGTATCTAGTCAATAAGACAATAAAGTCAATTTTTTGATGTGCTCGGATCGAAAACCGGTTAATGAGGATGAATTGTATTCCCTTTTCTGAGTATTTTGATATAATATGACGAGTATCTGAAGACCTGAAAAAATCCACTTTCAAGCTCAACAAATGTATCTAGATTGGCCTAGAAAGGGTCTTTAAAGTCAATTTTTTGATGTGCTCGGATCGAAAAGCGGTTAATGAGGATGAATTGTATTCCCTTTTGTGAGTATTTTGATATAATATGACGAGTATCTGAAGACCTGAAAAAATCCACTTTCAAGCTCACCAAATGTATCTAGTCAATAAGACCATAAAGTCAATTTTTTGATGTGCTCGGATCGAAAACCGGCTAATGAGGATGAATTGTATTCCCTTTTCTGAGTATTTTGATATAATATGACGAGTATCTGAAGACCTGAAAAAATCCACTTTCAAGCTCACCAAATGTATCTAGATTGGCCTAGAAAGGGTCTTTAAAGTCAATTTTTTGATGTGCTCGGATCGAAAAGCGGTTAATGAGGATGAATTGTATTCCCTTTTCTGAGTATTTTGATATAATATGACGAGTATCTCAAGACCTGAAAAATCCACTTTCAAGCTCACCAAATGTATCTAGTCAATAAGACAATAAAGTCAATTTTTTGATGTGCTCGGATCGAAAAGCGGTTAATGAGGATGAATTGTATTCCCTTTTCTGAGTATTTTGATATAATATGACGAGTATCTGAAGACCTGAAAAAATCCACTTTCAAGCTCACCAAATGTATCTAGATTGGCCTAGAAAGGGTCTTTAAAGTCAATTTTTTGATGTGCTCGGATCGAAAAGCGGTTAATGAGGATGAATTGTATTCCCTTTTCTGAGTATTTTGATATAATATGACGAGTATCTGAAGACCTGAAAAAATCCACTTTCAAGCTCACCAAATGTATCTAGATTGGCCTAGAAAGGGTCTTTAAAGTCAATTTTTTGATGTGCTCGGATCGAAAAGCGGTTAATGAGGATGAATTGTATTCCCTTTTCTGAGTATTTTGATATAATATGACGAGTATCTGAAGACCTGAAAAAATCCACTGTCAAGCTCACCAAATGTATCTAGATTGGCCTAGAAATGGTCTTTAAAGTCAATTTTTTGATGTGCTCGGATCGAAAAGCGGTTAATGAGGATGAATTGTATTCCCTTTTCTGAGTATTTTGATATAATATGACGAGTATCTGAAGACCTGAAAAAATCCACTTTCAAGTTCACCAAATGTATCTAGTCAATAAGACAATAAAGTCAATTTTTTGATGTGCTCGGATCGAAAAGCGGTTAATGAGGATGAATTGTATTCCCTTTTCTGAGTATTTTGATATAATATGACGAGTATCTGAAGACCTGAAAAAATCCACTTTCAAGCTCACCAAATGTATCTAGTCAATAAGACAATAAAGTCAATTTTTTGATGTGCTCGGATCGAAAAGCGGTTAGTGAGGATGAATTGTATTCCCTTTTCTGAGTATTTTGATATAATATGACGAGTATCTGAAGACCTGAAAAAATCCACTTTCAAGCTCACCAAATGTATCTAGATTGGCCTAGAAAGGGTCTTTAAAGTCAATTTTTTGATGTGCTCGGATCGAAAATCGGTTAATGAGGATGAATTGTATTCCCTTTTCTGAGTATTTTGATATAATATGACGAGTATCTGAAGACCTGAAAAAATCCACTTTCAAGCTCACCAAATGTATCTAGATTGGCCTAGAAAGGGTCTTTAAAGTCAATTTTTTGATGTGTTCGGATCGAAAAGCGGTTAATGAGGATGAATTGTATTCCCTTTTCTGAGTATTTTGATATAATATGACGAGTATCTGAAGACCTGAAAAAATCCACTGTCAAGCTCACCAAATGTATCTAGATTGGCCTAGAAAGGGTCTTTAAAGTCAATTTTTTGATGTGCTCGGATCGAAAAGCGGTTAATGAGGATGAATTGTATTCCCTTTTCTGAGTATTTTGATATAATATGACGAGTATCTGAAGACCTGAAAAAATCCACTTTCAAGCTCACCAAATGTATCTAGTCAATAAGACAATAAACTCAATTTTTTGATGTGCTCGGATCGAAAACCGGTTAATGAGGATGAATTGTATTCCCTTTTCTGAGTATTTTGATATAATATGACGAGTATCTGAAGACCTGAAAATATCCACTTTCAAGCTCACCAAATGTATCTAGTCAATAAGACAATAAAGTCAATTTTTTGATGTGCTCGGATCGAAAACCTGTTAATGAGGATGAATTGTATTCCCTTTTCTGAGTATTTTGATATAATATGACGAGTATCTGAAGACCTGAAAAAATCCACTTTCAAGCTCACCAAATGTATCTAGATTGGCCTAGAAAGGGTCTTTAAAGTCAATTTTTTGATGTGCTCGGATCGAAAACGAAAAATATTTTTTTCAGTGTATTCCCTTTTCTGAGTATTTTGATATAATATGACGAGTATCTGAAGACCTGAAAAAATCCACTTTCAAGCTCACCAAATGTATCTCTAGATTGGCCTAGAAAGGGTCTTTAAAGTCAATTTTTTGATGTGCTCGGATCGAAAAGCGGTTAATGAGGATGAATTGTATTCCCTTTTCTGAGTATTTTGATATAATATGACGAGTATCTGAAGACCTGAAAAAATCCACTTTCAAGCTCACCAAATGTATCTAGTCAATAAGACAATAAAGTCAATTTTTTGATGTGCTCGGATCGAAAAGCGGTTAGTGAGGATGAATTGTATTCCCTTTTCTGAGTATTTTGATATAATATGACGAGTATCTGAAGACCTGAAAAAATCCACTTTCAAGCTCACCAAATGTATCTAGTCAATAAGACAATAAAGTCAATTTTTTGATGTGCTCGGATCGAAAACCGGTTAATGAGGATGAATTGTATTCCCTTTTCTGAGTATTTTGATATAATATGACGAGTATCTGAAGACCTGAAAAAATCCACTGTCAAGCTCACCAAATGTATCTAGATTGGCCTAGAAAGGGTCTTTAAAGTCAATTTTTTGATGTGCTCGGATCGAAAAGCGGTTAATGAGGATGAATTGTATTCCCTTTTCTGAGTATTTTGATATAATATGACGAGTATCTGAAGACCTGAAGAAATCCACTTTCAAGCTCACCAAATGTATCTAGTCAATAAGACAATAAAGTCAATTTTTTTATGTGCTCGGATCGAAAACCGGTTAATGAGGATGAATTGTATTCCCTTTTCTGAGTATTTTGATATAATATGACGAGTATCTGAAGACCTGAAAAAATCCACTTTCAAGCTCACCAAATGTATCTAGATTGGCCTAGAAAGGGTCTTTAAAGTCAATTTTTTGATGTGCTCGGATCGAAAAGCGGTTAATGAGGATGAATTGTATTCCCTTTTCTGAGTATTTTGATATAATATGACGAGTATCTGAAGACCTGAAAAAATCCACTTTCAAGCTCACCAAATGTATCTAGTCAATAAGACAATAAAGTCAATTTTTTGATGTGCTCGGATCGAAAAGCGGTTAGTGAGGATGAATTGTATTCCCTTTTCTGAGTATTTTGATATAATATGACGAGTATCTGAAGACCTGAAAAAATCCACTTTCAAGCTCACCAAATGTATCTAGTCAATAAGACAATAAAGTCAATTTTTTGATGTGCTCGGATCGAAAACCTGTTAATGAGGATGAATTGTATTCATTTTTCTGAGTATTTTGATATAATATGACGAGTATCTGAAGACCTGAAAAAATCCACTTTCAAGCTCACCAAATGTATCTAGATTGGCCTAGAAAGGGTCTTTAAAGTCAATTTTTTGATGTGCTCGGATCGAAAACCGGTTAATGAGGATGAATTGTATTCCCTTTTCTGAGTATTTTGATATAATATGACGAGTATCTGAAGACCTGAAAAAATCCACTTTCAAGCTCACCAAATGTATCTCTAGATTGGCCTAGAAAGGGTCTTTAAAGTCAATTTTTTGATGTGCTCGGATCGAAAAGCGGTTAATGAGGATGAATTGTATTCCCTTTTCTGAGTATTTTGATATAATATGACGAGTATCTGAAGACCTGAAAAAATCCACTTTCAAGCTCACCAAATGTAAATAAGACAATAAAGTCAATTTTTTGATGTGCTTGGATCGAAAAGCGGTTAGTGAGGATGAATTGTATTCCCTTTTCTGAGTATTTTGATATAATATGACAAGTATCTGAAGACCTGAAAAAATCCACTTTCAAGCTCACCAAATGTATCTAGTCAATAAGACAATAAAGTCAATTTTTTGATGTGCTCGGATCGAAAACCGGTTAATGAGGATGAATTGTATTCCCTTTTCTGAGTATTTTGATATAATATGACGAGTATCTGAAGACCTGAAAAAATCCACTTTCAAGCTCACCAAATGTATCTAGATTGGCCTAGAAAGGGTCTTTAAAGTCAATTTTTTGATGTGCTCGGATCGAAAAGCGGTTAATGAGGATGAATTGTATTCCCTTTTCTGAGTATTTTGATATAATATGACGAGTATCTGAAGACCTGAAGAAATCCACTTTCAAGCTCACCAAATGTATCTAGTCAATAAGACAATAAAGTCAATTTTTTTATGTGCTCGGATCGAAAACCGGTTAATGAGGATGAATTGTATTCCCTTTTCTGAGTATTTTGATATAATATGACGAGTATCTGAAGACCTGAAAAAATCCACTTTCAAGCTCACCAAATGTATCTAGATTGGCCTAGAAAGGGTCTTTAAAGTCAATTTTTTGATGTGCTCGGATCGAAAAGCGGTTAATGAGGATGAATTGTATTCCCTTTTCTGAGTATTTTGATATAATATGACGAGTATCTGAAGACCTGAAAAAATCCACTTTCAAGCTCACCAAATGTATCTAGTCAATAAGACAATAAAGTCAATTTTTTGATGTGCTCGGATCGAAAAGCGGTTAGTGAGGATGAATTGTATTCCCTTTTCTGAGTATTTTGATATAATATGACGAGTATCTGAAGACCTGAAAAAATCCACTTTCAAGCTCACCAAATGTATCTAGATTGGCCTAGAAAGGGTCTTTAAAGTCAATTTTTTGATGTGCTCGGATCGAAAAGCGGTTAATGAGGATGAATTGTATTCCCTTTTCTCAGTATTTTGATATAATATGACGAGTATCTGAAGACCTGAAAAAATCCACTTTCAAGCTCACCAAATGTATCTAGTCAATAAGACAATAAAGTCAATTTTTTGATGTGCTCGGATCGAAAAGCGGTTAGTGAGGATGAATTGTATTCCCTTTTCTGAGTATTTTGATATAATATGACGAGTATCTGAAGACCTGAAAAAATCCACTTTCAAGCTCACCAAATGTATCTAGATTGGCCTAGAAAGGGTCTTTAAAGTCAATTTTTTGATGTGCTCGGATCGAAAACCTGTTAATGAGGATGAATTGTATTCCCTTTTCTGAGTATTTTGATATAATATGACGAGTATCTGAAGACCTGAAAAAATCCACTTTCAAGCTCACCAAATGTATCTAGATTGGCCTAGAAAGGGTCTTTAAAGTCAATTTTTTTATGTGCTCGGATCGAAAAGCGGTTAATGAGGATGAATTGTATTCCCTTTTCTGAGTATTTTGATATAATATGACGAGTATCTGAAGACCTGAAGAAATCCACTTTCAAGCTCACCAAATGTATCTAATCAATAAGACAATAAAGTCAATTTTTTGATGTGCTCGGATCGAAAACCGGTTAATGAGGATGAATTGTATTCCCTTTTCTGAGTATTTTGATATAATATGACGAGTATCTGAAGACCTGAAAAAATCCACTTTCAAGCTCACCAAATGTATCTAGTCAATAAGACAATAAAGTAAATTTTTTGATGTGCTCGGATCGAAAAGCGGTTAATGAGGATGAATTGTATTCCCTTTTCTGAGTATTTTGATATAGTATGACGAGTATCTGAAGACCTGAAAAAGTCCACTTTCAAGCTCACCAAATGTTTCTAGTCAATAAGACAATAAAGTCAATTTTTTGATGTGCTCGGATCGAAAACCGGTTAATGAGGATGAATTGTATTCCCTTTTCTGAGTATTTTGATATAATATGACGAGTATCTGAAGACCTGAAAAAATCCACTTTCAAGCTCACCAAATGTATCTAGTCAATAAGACAATAAAGTCAATTTTTTGATGTGCTCGGATCGAAAAGCGGTTAATGAGGATGAATTGTATTCCCTTTTCTGAGTATTTTGATATAATATGACGAGTATCTGAAGACCTGAAAAAATCCACTTTCAAGCTCACCAAATGTATCTAGTCAATAAGACAATAAAGTCAATTTTTTGATGTGCTCGGATCGAAAACCGGTTAATGAGGATGAATTGTATTCCCTTTTCTGAGTATTTTGATATAATATGACGAGTATCTGAAGACCTGAAAAAATCCACTTTCAAGCTCACCAAATGTATCTAGTCAATAAGACAATAAAGTCAATTTTTTGATGTGCTCGGATCGAAAACCGGTTAATGAGGATGAATTGTATTCCCTTTTCTGAGTATTTTGATATAATATGACGAGTATCTGAAGACCTGAAAAAATCCACTTTCAAGCTCACCAAATGTATCTAGTCAATAAGACAATAAAGTCAATTTTTTGATGTGCTCGGATTGAAAAGCGGTTAATGAGGATGAATTGTATTCCCTTTTCTGAGTATTTTGATATAATATGACGAGTATCTGAAGACCTGAAAGAATCCACTTTCAAGCTCACCAAATGTATCTAGTCAATAAGACAATAAAGTCAATTTTTTGATGTGCTCGGATCGAAAAGCGGTTAGTGAGGATGAATTGTATTCCCTTTTCTGAGTATTTTGATATAATATGACGAGTATCTGAAGACCTGAAAAAATCCACTTTCAAGCTCACCAAATGTATCTAGATTGGCCTAGAAAGGGTCTTTAAAGTCAATTTTTTGATGTGCTCGGATCGAAAAGCGGTTAATGAGGATGAATTGTATTCCCTTTTCTGAGTATTTTGATATAATATGACGAGTATCTGAAGACCTGAAAAAATCCACTTTCAAGCTCACCAAATGTATCTAGTCAATAAGACAATAAAGTCAATTTTTTGATGTGCTCGGATCGAAAAGCGGTTAGTGAGGATGAATTGTATTCCCTTTTCTGAGTATTTTGATATAATATGACGAGTATCTGAAGACCTGAAAAAATCCACTTTCAAGCTCACCAAATGTATCTAGATTGGCCTAGAAAGGGTCTTTAAAGTCAATTTTTTGATGTGCTCGGATCGAAAAGCGGTTAATGAGGATGAATTGTATTCCCTTTTCTCAGTATTTTGATATAATATGACGAGTATCTGAAGACCTGAAAAAATCCACTTTCAAGCTCACCAAATGTATCTAGTCAATAAGACAATAAAGTCAATTTTTTGATGTGCTCGGATCGAAAAGCGGTTAGTGAGGATGAATTGTATTCCCTTTTCTGAGTATTTTGATATAATATGACGAGTATCTGAAGACCTGAAAAAATCCACTTTCAAGCTCACCAAATGTATCTAGATTGGCCTAGAAAGGGTCTTTAAAGTCAATTTTTTGATGTGCTCGGATCGAAAACCTGTTAATGAGGATGAATTGTATTCCCTTTTCTGAGTATTTTGATATAATATGACGAGTATCTGAAGACCTGAAAAAATCCACTTTCAAGCTCACCAAATGTATCTAGATTGGCCTAGAAAGGGTCTTTAAAGTCAATTTTTTTATGTGCTCGGATCGAAAAGCGGTTAATGAGGATGAATTGTATTCCCTTTTCTGAGTATTTTGATATAATATGACGAGTATCTGAAGACCTGAAGAAATCCACTTTCAAGCTCACCAAATGTATCTAATCAATAAGACAATAAAGTCAATTTTTTGATGTGCTCGGATCGAAAACCGGTTAATGAGGATGAATTGTATTCCCTTTTCTGAGTATTTTGATATAATATGACGAGTATCTGAAGACCTGAAAAAATCCACTTTCAAGCTCACCAAATGTATCTAGTCAATAAGACAATAAAGTAAATTTTTTGATGTGCTCGGATCGAAAAGCGGTTAATGAGGATGAATTGTATTCCCTTTTCTGAGTATTTTGATATAGTATGACGAGTATCTGAAGACCTGAAAAAGTCCACTTTCAAGCTCACCAAATGTTTCTAGTCAATAAGACAATAAAGTCAATTTTTTGATGTGCTCGGATCGAAAACCGGTTAATGAGGATGAATTGTATTCCCTTTTCTGAGTATTTTGATATAATATGACGAGTATCTGAAGACCTGAAAAAATCCACTTTCAAGCTCACCAAATGTATCTAGTCAATAAGACAATAAAGTCAATTTTTTGATGTGCTCGGATCGAAAAGCGGTTAATGAGGATGAATTGTATTCCCTTTTCTGAGTATTTTGATATAATATGACGAGTATCTGAAGACCTGAAAAAATCCACTTTCAAGCTCACCAAATGTATCTAGTCAATAAGACAATAAAGTCAATTTTTTGATGTGCTCGGATCGAAAACCGGTTAATGAGGATGAATTGTATTCCCTTTTCTGAGTATTTTGATATAATATGACGAGTATCTGAAGACCTGAAAAAATCCACTTTCAAGCTCACCAAATGTATCTAGTCAATAAGACAATAAAGTCAATTTTTTGATGTGCTCGGATCGAAAACCGGTTAATGAGGATGAATTGTATTCCCTTTTCTGAGTATTTTGATATAATATGACGAGTATCTGAAGACCTGAAAAAATCCACTTTCAAGCTCACCAAATGTATCTAGTCAATAAGACAATAAAGTCAATTTTTTGATGTGCTCGGATTGAAAAGCGGTTAATGAGGATGAATTGTATTCCCTTTTCTGAGTATTTTGATATAATATGACGAGTATCTGAAGACCTGAAAGAATCCACTTTCAAGCTCACCAAATGTATCTAGTCAATAAGACAATAAAGTCAATTTTTTGATGTGCTCGGATCGAAAAGCGGTTAGTGAGGATGAATTGTATTCCCTTTTCTGAGTATTTTGATATAATATGACGAGTATCTGAAGACCTGAAAAAATCCACTTTCAAGCTCACCAAATGTATCTAGATTGGCCTAGAAAGGGTCTTTAAAGTCAATTTTTTTATGTGCTCGGATCGAAAAGCGGTTAATGAGGATGAATTGTATTCCCTTTTCTGAGTATTTTGATATAATATGACGAGTATCTGAAGACCTGAAAAAATCCACTTTCAAGCTCACCAAATGTATCTAGATTGGCCTAGAAAGGGTCTTTAAAGTCAATTTTTTGATGTGCTCGGATCGAAAACCGGTTAATGAGGATGAATTGTATTCCCTTTTCTGAGTATTTTGATATAATATGACGAGTATCTGAAGACCTGAAAAAATCCACTGTCAAGCTCACCAAATGTATCTAGATTGGCCTAGAAAGGGTCTTTAAAGTCAATTTTTTGATGTGCTCGGATCGAAAAGCGGTTAATGAGGATGAATTGTATTCCCTTTTCTGAGTATTTTGATATAATATGACGAGTATCTGAAGACCTGAAAAAATCCACTTTCAAGCTCACCAAATGTATCTAGTCAATAAGACAATAAAGTCAATTTTTTGATGTTGTAACGAGGCAAACTTTAAAGATAAAAGAATACCTCGTCACATGCTTTTCATTTAACTAAAACTAAGATTAGAGAGCCGCCATCTAGCGCCAAACTGAAGAGAAGAAAAGTTCACCCGAGACAACACCCAAGACAACTACCATAAATTAAGCTCTAGCCAAGACATGTTACCTGGTGGCGAAAAGTACGCAAGTTTGCCACAGAGGTGGAAAGCTAACCGCGCCAACATCGATGGTAGACATTAGGGTATTAGGTAGGTGGAAATACCACCCAACGACCAACTCCCCATGCACAAGCAGTGCATGCGACGACGGTCGACAGAGCTCGATGGTGAGTTATTATTATTTTCTTAGCAAGTCGCAATGGCAAGCATATGGATAGGCGAGGTGTATTTATTTCTATAATGAATGTCGTATAAGCAGGCATATGAGTATACCAGGTGTAATCGGGAAGATTATATGGGAGTGGGGGATATCCCATTAAAGTATATGGGATGTGCACACGGCACCACACTGAGCTGCGGGTATAAATAGAGCGGCTCAGTGCAAGGAAAGACACAGTTTGCCGGTGTCTGCCAAGAGACACACATCTCCTAAAGTAACCAGGAAAGCGACCAAGAGGAATCCAGGAAACCGAGTAAGGTATAAATGGTGTATGTTGTATGATAGTAAGTTCTTTTTGACTAATTATATTTATTAAGTACTGTGCCACCAGGGGCAAAGAATAATACTTGGGATCCCACAGCTACAGCTGTACCGAGGTCTTCGGACGTGCTCGTGTTTCACCTACCGGGGTCTTCGGACGCCTGTGTTTCACCTACCGAGGTCTTCGGACGCTCGTGTTTCACCTACCGGGGTCTTCGGACGCCTGTGTTTCACCTACCGAGGTCTTCGGACGCTCGTGTTTCACCTACCAGGGTCTTCGGACGCCTGTGTTTCACCTACCGAGGTCTTCGGACGCTCGTGTTTCACCTACCGGGGTCTTCGGACGCCTGTGTTTCACCTACCGAGGTCTTCGGACGCTCGTGTTTCACCTACCAGGGTCTTCGGACGCCTGTGTTTCACCTACCGAGGTCTGCGGACGCTCGTGTTTCACCTACCGGGGTCTTCGGACGCCTGTGTTTCACCTACCGAGGTCTTCGGACGCCTGTGTTTCACCTACCGGGGTCTTCGGACGCCTGTGTTTCACCTACCGAGGTCTTCGGACGCTCGTGTTTCACCTACCAGGGTCTTCGGACGCCTGTGTTTCACCTACCGAGGTCTGCGGACGCTCGTGTTTCACCTACCGGGGTCTTCGGACGCCTGTGTTTCACCTACCTAGGTCTTCGGACGCTCGTGTTTCACCTACCGGGGTCTTCGGACGCCTGTGTTTCACCTACCGAGGTCTTCGGACGCTTGTGTTTCACCTACCGAGGTCTTCGGACGCTCGTGTTTCACCTACCGGGTCTTCGGACGCCTGTGTTTCACCTACCGGGGTCTTCGGACGCCTGTGTTTCACCTACCGAGGTCTTCGGACGCTCGTGTTTCACCTACCGAGGTCTTAGGACGCCTGCGTTTCACCTACCGAGGCCTGCGGACGCTTGTGTTACACCTACCGGGGTCTTCGGACGCCTGTGTTTCACCTACCGAGGTCTTCGGACGCTCGTGTTTCACCTAACGGGGTCTTCGGACGCCTGAGTTTCACCTACCGAGGTCTTCGGACGCTCGTGTTTCACCTACCGAGGTCTTCGGACGCTCGGACGCCTACGAACTCAGACTCACTTCCGGCTGCCTATAGGGCGAATGCGCCGTGAGGTATTGACCTGCTAGGGGCAGTAATCCCCTCTAACGCAATACATATTAATCTTTTCTCCCCCTGTAGATATTGAAGACTAGTACAAGCCACCAGCCGATAGTCGTGGATCTGCCCTGGGCCTGAGAAAATCCCGGCCATTCCAACTCCAGTACGGTGCTCCACAAACCGAAGGCACCGCAACGAACGATACCAAAAATATACATATATATACTCTTTGTCAATTGTAATATAAAGAAAATCTATTAAGTTCTAATAAAAGAGAATTTCTTTGACCTTTGTGAAGTTTAGTGTTTTTCTTCACCTGACCTTGGCTAGCCGTGAGCGATACCTCGGCTGGAAAACTAAAAACACGTCACAATGTGCTCGGATCGAAAACCGGCTAATGAGGATGAATTGTATTCCCTTTTCTGAGTATTTTGATATAATATGACGAGTATCTGAAGACCTGAAAAAATCCACTTTCAAGCTCACCAAATGTATCTAGTCAATAAGACAATAAAGTCAATTTTTTGATGTGCTCGGATCGAAAACCTGTTAATGAGGATGAATTGTATTCCCTTTTCTGAGTATTTTGATATAATATGAAGAGTATCTGAAGACCTGAAAAAATCCACTTTCAAGCTCACCAAATGTATCTGGATTGGCCTAGAAAGGGTCTTTAAAGTCAATTTTTTGATGTGCTCGGATCGAAAACCGGTTAATGAGGATGAATTGTATTCCCTTTTCTGAGTATTTCGATATAATATGACGAGTATCTGAAGACCTGAAAAAATCCACTTTCAAGCTCACCAAATGTATCTAGATTGGCCTAGAAAGGGTCTTTAAAGTCAATTTTTTGATGTGCTCGGATCGAAAAGCGGTTAATGAGGATGAATTGTATTCCCTTTTCTGAGTATTTTGATATAATATGACGAGTATCTGAAGACCTGAAAAAATCCACTTTCAAGCTCACCAAATGTATCTAGTCAATAAGACAATAAAGTAAATTTTTTGATGTGCTCGGATCGAAAAGCGGTTAGTGAGGATGAATTGTATTCCCTTTTCTGAGTATTTTGATATAATATGACGAGTATCTGAAGACCTGAAAAAATCCACTTTCAAGCTCACCAAATGTATCTAGTCAATAAGACAATAAAGTCAATTTTTTGATGTGCTCGGATCGAAAACCGGTTAATGAGGATGAATTGTATTCCCTTTTCTGAGTATTTTGATATAATATGACGAGTATCTGAAGACCTGAAAAAATCCACTTTCAAGCTCACCAAATGTATCTAGATTGGCCTAGAAAGGGTCTTTAAAGTCAATTTTTTGATGTGCTCGGATCGAAAAGCGGTTAATGAGGATGAATTGTATTCCCTTTTCTGAGTATTTTGATATAATATGACGAGTATCTGAAGACCTGAAAAAATCCGCTTTCAAGCTCACCAAATGTATCTAGTCAATAAGACAATAAAGTCAATTTTTTGATGTGCTCGGATCGAAAAGCGGTTAGTGAGGATGAATTGTATTCCCTTTTCTGAGTATTTTGATATAATATGACGAGTATCTGAAGACCTGAAAAAATCCACTTTCAAGCTCAGCAAATGTATCTAGATTGGCCTAGAAAGGGTCTTTAAAGTCAATTTTTTGATGTGCTCGGATCGAAAAGCGGTTAATGAGGATGAATTGTATTCAATTTTCTGAGTATTTTGATATAATATGACGAGTATCTGAAGACCTGAAAAAATCCACTTTCAAGCTCACCAAATGTATCTAGTCAATAAGACAATAAAGTCAATTTTTTGATGTGCTCGAATCGAAAAGCGGTTAATGAGGATGAATTGTATTCCCTTTTCTGAGTATTTTGATATAATATGACGAGTATCTGAAGACCTGAAAAAATCCACTTTCAAGCTCACCAAATGTATCTAGTCAATAAGACAATAAAGTCAATTTTTTGATGTGCTCGGATCGAAAACCTGTTAATGAGGATGAATTGTATTCCCTTTTCTGAGTATTTTGATATAATATGAAGAGTATCTGAAGACCTGAAAAAATCCACTTTCAAGCTCACCAAATGTATCTGGATTGGCCTAGAAAGGGTCTTTAAAGTCAATTTTTTGATGTGCTCGGATCGAAAACCGGTTAATGAGGATGAATTGTATTCCCTTTTCTGAGTATTTTGATATAATATGACGAGTATCTGAAGACCTGAAAAAATCCACTTTCAAGGTCACCAAATGTATCTAGATTGGCCTAGAAAGGGTCTTTAAAGTCAATTTTTTGATGTGCTCGGATCGAAAAGCGGTTAATGAGGATGAATTGTATTCCCTTTTCTGAGTATTTTGATATAATATGACGAGTATCTGAAGACCTGAAAAAATCCACTTTCAAGCTCACCAAATGTATCTAGTCAATAAGACAATAAAGTCAATTTTTTGATGTGCTCGGATCGAAAAGCGGTTAGTGAGGATGAATTGTATTCCCTTTTCTGAGTATTTTGATATAATATGACGAGTATCTGAAGACCTGAAAAAATCCACTTTCAAGCTCACCAAATGTATCTAGTCAATAAGACAATAAAGTCAATTTTTTGATGTGCTCGGATCGAAAACCGGTTAATGAGGATGAATTGTATTCCCTTTTCTGAGTATTTTGATATAATATGACGAGTATCTGAAGACCTGAAAAAATCCACTTTCAAGCTCACCAAATGTATCTAGATTGGCCTAGAAAGGGTCTTTAAAGTCAATTTTTTGATGTGCTCGGATCGAAAAGCGGTTAATGAGGATGAATTGTATTCCCTTTTCTGAGTATTTTGATATAATATGACGAGTATCTGAAGACCTGAAAAAATCCACTTTCAAGCTCACCAAATGTATCTAGTCAATAAGACAATAAAGTCAATTTTTTGATGTGCTCGGATCGAAAAGCGGTTAGTGAGGATGAATTGTATTCCCTTTTCTGAGTATTTTGATATAATATGACGAGTATCTGAAGACCTGAAAAAATCCACTTTCAAGCTCAGCAAATGTATCTAGATTGGCCTAGAAAGGGTCTTTAAAGTCAATTTTTTGATGTGCTCGGATCGAAAAGCGGTTAATGAGGATGAATTGTATTCAATTTTCTGAGTATTTTGATATAATATGACGAGTATCTGAAGACCTGAAAAAATCCACTTTCAAGCTCACCAAATGTATCTTGTCAATAAGACAATAAAGTCAATTTTTTGATGTGCTCGAATCGAAAAGCGGTTAATGAGGATGAATTGTATTCCCTTTTCTGAGTATTTTGATATAATATGACGAGTATCTGAAGACCTGAAAAAATCCACTTTCAAGCTCACCAAATGTATCTAGTCAATAAGACAATAAAGTCAATTTTTTGATGTGCTCGGATCGAAAAGCGGTTAATGAGGATGAATTGTATTCCCTTTTCTGAGTATTTTGATATAGTATGACGAGTATCTGAAGACCTGAAAAAATCCACTTTCAAGCTCACCAAATGTATCTAGTCAATAAGACAATAAAGTCAATTTTTTGATGTGCTCGGATCGAAAAGCGGTTAATGAGGATGAATTGTATTCCCTTTTCTGAGTATTTTGATATAATATGACGAGTATCTGAAGACCTGAAAAAATCCACTTTCAAGCTCACCAAATGTATCTAGTCAATAAGACAATAAAGTCAATTTTTTGATGTGCTCGGATCGAACCGCTTTTCGATTTTTTCAGGTCTTCAGATACTCGTCATATTATATCAAAATACTCAGAAAAGGGAATACAATTCATCCTCATTAACCGGTTTTCGATCCGAGCACATCAAAAAATTGACTTTATTGTCTTATTGACTAGATACATTTGGTGAGCTTGAAAGTGGATTTTTTCAGGTCTTCAGATACTCGTCATATTATATCAAAATACTCAGAAAAGGGAATACAATTCATCCTCATTAACCGGTTTTCGATCCGAGCACATCAAAAAATTGACTTTATTGTCTTATTGACTAGATACATTTGGTGAGCTTGAAAGCGGATTTTTTCAGGTCTTCAGATACTCGTCATATCATATCAAAATACTCAGAAAAGGGAATACAATTCATCCTCATTAACAGGTTTTCGATCCGAGCACATCAAAAAATTGACTTTAAAGACCCTTTCTAGGCCAATCTAGATACATTTGGTGAGCTTGAAAGTGGATTTTTTCAGGTCTTCAGATACTCGTCATATTATATCAAAATACTCAGAAAAGGGAATACAATTCATCCTCATTAACCGCTTTTCGATCCGAGCACATCAAAAAATTGACTTTATTGTCTTATTGACTAGATACATTTGGTGAGCTTGAAAGTGGATTTTTTCAGGTCTTCAGATACTCGTCATATTATATCAAAATACTCAGAAAAGCAAATACAATTCATCCTCATTAACAGGTTTTCGATCCGAGCACATCAAAAAATTGACTTTAAAGACCCTTTCTAGGCCAATCTAGATACATTTGGTGAGCTTGAAAGTGGATTTTTTCAGGTCTTCAGATACTCGTCATATTATATCAAAATACTCAGAAAAGGGAATACAATTCATCCTCATTAACCGCTTTTCGATCCGAGCACATCAAAAAATTGACTTTATTGTCTTATTGACTAGATACATTTGGTGAGCTTGAAAGTGGATTTTTTCAGGTCTTCAGATACTCGTCATATTATATCAAAATACTCAGAAAAGGGAATACAATTCATCCTCATTAACCGCTTTTCGATCCGAGCACATCAAAAAATTGACTTTATTGTCTTATTGACTAGATACATTTGGTGAGCTTGAAAGTGGATTTTTTCAGGTCTTCAGATACTCGTCATATTATATCAAAATACTCAGAAAAGGGAATACAATTCATCCTCACTAACCGCTTTTCGATCCGAGCACATCAAAAAATTGACTTTATTGTCTTATTGACTAGATACATTTGGTGAGCTTGAAAGTGGATTTTTTCAGGTCTTCAGATACTCGTCATATTATATCAAAATACTCAGAAAAGGGAATACAATTCATCCTCATTAACCGCTTTTCGATCCGAGCACATCAAAAAATTGACTTTATTGTCTTATTGACTAGATACATTTGGTGAGCTTGAAAGTGGATTTTTTCAGGTCTTCAGATACTCGTCATATTATATCAAAATACTCAGAAAAGGGAATACAATTCATCCTCATTAACAGGTTTTCGATCCGAGCACATCAAAAAATTGACTTTAAAGACACTTTCTAGGCCAACTAGATACATTTGGTGAGCTTGAAAGTGGATTTTTTCAGGTCTTCAGATACTCGTCATATTATATCAAAATACTCAGAAAAGGGAATACAATTCATCCTCATTAACCGGTTTTCGATCCGAGCACATCAAAAAATTGACTTTATTGTCTTATTGACTAGATACATTTGGTGAGCTTGAAAGTGGATTTTTTCAGGTCTTCAGATACTCGTCATATTATATCAAAATACTCAGAAAAGGGAATACAATTCATCCTCACTAACCGCTTTTCGATCCGAGCACATCAAAAAATTGACTTTATTGTCTTATTGACTAGATACATTTGGTGAGCTTGAAAGTGGATTTTTTCAGGTCTTCAGATACTCGTCATATTATATCAAAATACTCAGAAAAGGGAATACAATTCATCCTCACTAACCGCTTTTCGATCCGAGCACATCAAAAAATTGACTTTATTGTCTTATTGACTAGATACATTTGGTGAGCTTGAAAGTGGATTTTTTCAGGTCTTCAGATACTCGTCATATTATATCAAAATACTCAGAAAAGGGAATACAATTCATCCTCATTAACCGCTTTTCGATCCGAGCACATCAAAAAACTGACTTTATTGTCTTATTGACTAGATACATTTGGTGAGCTTGAAAGTGGATTTTTTCAGGTCTTCAGATACTCGTCATATTATATCAAAATACTCAGAAAAGGGAATACAATTCATCCTCATTAACCGCTTTTCGATCCGAGCACATCAAAAAATTGACTTTATTGTCTTATTGACTAGATACATTTGGTGAGCTTGAAAGTGGATTTTTTCAGGTCTTCAGATACTCGTCATATTATATCAAAATACTCTGAAAAGGGAATACAATTCATCCTCATTAACCGCTTTTCGATCCGAGCACATCAAAAAATTGACTTTAAAGACCCTTTCTAGGCCAATCTAGATACATTTGGTGAGCTTGAAAGTGGATTTTTTCAGGTCTTCAGATACTCGTCATATTATATCAAAATACTCAGAAAAGGGAATACAATTCATCCTCATTAACCGGTTTTCGATCCGAGCACATCAAAAAATTGACTTTATTGTCTTATTGACTAGATACATTTGGTGAGCTTGAAAGTGGATTTTTTCAGGTCTTCAGATACTCGTCATATTATATCAAAATACTCAGAAAAGGGAATACAATTCATCCTCACTAACCGCTTTTCGATCCGAGCACATCAAAAAATTGACTTTATTGTCTTATTGACTAGATACATTTGGTGAGCTTGAAAGTGGATTTTTTCAGGTCTTCAGATACTCGTCATATTATATCAAAATACTCAGAAAAGGGAATACAATTCATCCTCATTAACCGCTTTTCGATCCGAGCACATCAAAAAATTGACTTTATTGTCTTATTGACTAGATACATTTGGTGAGCTTGAAAGTGGATTTTTTCAGGTCTTCAGATACTCGTCATATTATATCAAAATACTCAGAAAAGGAAATACAATTCATCCTCATTAACAGGTTTTCGATCCGAGCACATCAAAAAATTGACTTTAAAGACCCTTTCTAGGCCAATCTAGATACATTTGGTGAGCTTGAAAGTGGATTTTTTCAGGTCTTCAGATACTCGTCATATTATATCAAAATACTCAGAAAAGGGAATACAATTCATCCTCATTAACCGCTTTTCGATCCGAGTACATCAAAAAATTGACTTTATTGTCTTATTGACTAGATACATTTGGTGAGCTTGAAAGTGGATTTTTTCAGGTCTTCAGATACTCGTCATATTATATCAAAATACTCAGAAAAGGGAATACAATTCATCCTCATTAACCGCTTTTCGATCCGAGCACATCAAAAAATTGACTTTATTGTCTTATTGACTAGATACATTTGGTGAGCTTGAAAGTGGATTTTTTCAGGTCTTCAGATACTCGTCATATTATATCAAAATACTCAGAAAAGGGAATACAATTCATCCTCACTAACCGCTTTTCGATCCGAGCACATCAAAAAATTGACTTTATTGTCTTATTATATCAAAATACTCAGAAAAGGGAATACAATTCATCCTCATTAACCGCTTTTCGATCCGAGCACATCAAAAAATTGACTTTATTGTCTTATTGACTAGATACATTTGGTGAGCTTGAAAGTGGATTTTTTCAGGTCTTCAGATACTCGTCATATTATATCAAAATACTCAGAAAAGGGAATACAATTCATCCTCATTAACAGGTTTTCGATCCGAGCACATCAAAAAATTGACTTTAAAGACACTTTCTAGGCCAACTAGATACATTTGGTGAGCTTGAAAGTGGATTTTTTCAGGTCTTCAGATACTCGTCATATTATATCAAAATACTCAGAAAAGGGAATACAATTCATCCTCATTAACCGCTTTTCGATCCGAGCACATCAAAAAATTGACTTTATTGTCTTATTGACTAGATACATTTGGTGAGCTTGAAAGTGGATTTTTTCAGGTCTTCAGATACTCGTCATATTATATCAAAATACTCAGAAAAGGGAATACAATTCATCCTCACTAACCGCTTTTCGATCCGAGCACATCAAAAAATTGACTTTATTGTCTTATTGACTAGATACATTTGGTGAGCTTGAAAGTGGATTTTTTCAGGTCTTCAGATACTCGTCATATTATATCAAAATACTCAGAAAAGGGAATACAATTCATCCTCACTAACCGCTTTTCGATCCGAGCACATCAAAAAATTGACTTTATTGTCTTATTGACTAGATACATTTGGTGAGCTTGAAAGTGGATTTTTTCAGGTCTTCAGATACTCGTCATATTATATCAAAATACTCAGAAAAGGGAATACAATTCATCCTCATTAACCGCTTTTCGATCCGAGCACATCAAAAAACTGACTTTATTGTCTTATTGACTAGATACATTTGGTGAGCTTGAAAGTGGATTTTTTCAGGTCTTCAGATACTCGTCATATTATATCAAAATACTCAGAAAAGGGAATACAATTCATCCTCATTAACCGCTTTTCGATCCGAGCACATCAAAAAATTGAATTTATTGTCTTATTGACTAGATACATTTGGTGAGCTTGAAAGTGGATTTCTTCAGGTCTTCAGATGCTCGTCATATTATATCAAAATACTCTGAAAAGGGAATACAATTCATCCTCATTAACCGCTTTTCGATCCGAGCACATCAAAAAATTGACTTTAAAGACCCTTTCTAGGCCAATCTAGATACATTTGGTGAGCTTGAAAGTGGATTTTTTCAGGTCTTCAGATACTCGTCATATTATATCAAAATACTCAGAAAAGGGAATACAATTCATCCTCATTAACCGGTTTTCGATCCGAGCACATCAAAAAATTGACTTTATTGTCTTATTGACTAGATACATTTGGTGAGCTTGAAAGTGGATTTTTTCAGGTCTTCAGATACTCGTCATATTATATCAAAATACTCAGAAAAGGGAATACAATTCATCCTCACTAACCGCTTTTCGATCCGAGCACATCAAAAAATTGACTTTATTGTCTTATTGACTAGATACATTTGGTGAGCTTGAAAGTGGATTTTTTCAGGTCTTCAGATACTCGTCATATTATATCAAAATACTCAGAAAAGGGAATACAATTCATCCTCATTAACCGGTTTTCGATCCGAGCACATCAAAAAATTGACTTTATTGTCTTATTGACTAGATACATTTGGTGAGCTTGAAAGTGGATTTTTTCAGGTCTTCAGATACTCGTCATATTATATCAAAATACTCAGAAAAGGGAATACAATTCATCCTCATTAACCGCTTTTCGATCCGAGCACATCAAAAAATTGACTTTAAAGACCCTTTCTAGGCCAATCTAGATACATTTGGTGAGCTTGAAAGTGGATTTTTTCAGGTCTTCAGATACTCGTCATATTATATCAAAATACTCAGAAAAGGGAATACAATTCATCCTCATTAACCGGTTTTCGATCCGAGCACATCAAAAAATTGACTTTATTGTCTTATTGACTAGATACATTTGGTGAGCTTGAAAGTGGATTTTTTCAGGTCTTCAGATACTCGTCATATTATATCAAAATACTCAGAAAAGGGAATACAATTCATCCTCATTAACCGCTTTTCGATCCGAGCACATCAAAAAATTGACTTTAAAGACCCTTTCTAGGCCAATCTAGATACATTTGGTGAGCTTGAAAGTGGATTTTTTCAGGTCTTCAGATACTCGTCATATTATATCAAAATACTCAGAAAAGGGAATACAATTCATCCTCACTAAACGCTTTTCGATCCGAGCACATCAAAAAATTGACTTTATTGTCTTATTGACTAGATACATTTGGTGAGCTTGAAAGTGGATTTTTTCAGGTCTTCAGATACTCGTCATATTATATCAAAATACTCAGAAAAGGGAATACAATTCATCCTCATTAACAGGTTTTCGATCCGAGCACATCAAAAAATTGACTTTATTGTCTTATTGACTAGATACATTTGGTGAGCTTGAAAGTGGATTTTTTCAGGTCTTCAGATACTCGTCATATTATATCAAAATACTCAGAAAAGGGAATACAATTCATCCTCATTAACCGCTTTTCGATCCGAGCACATCAAAAAATTGACTTTAAAGACCCTTTCTAGGCCAATCTAGATACATTTGGTGAGCTTGAAAGTGGATTTTTTCAGGTCTTCAGATACTCGTCATATTATATCAAAATACTCAGAAAAGGGAATACAATTCATCCTCATTAACCGCTTTTCGATCCGAGCACATCAAAAAATTGACTTTATTGTCTTATTGACTAGATACATTTGGTGAGCTTGAAAGTGGATTTTTTCAGGTCTTCAGATACTCGTCATATTATATCAAAATACTCAGAAAAGGGAATACAATTCATCCTCATTAACCGCTTTTCGATCCGAGCACATCAAAAAATTGGCTTTATTGTCTTATTGACTAGATACATTTGGTGAGCTTGAAAGTGGATTTTTTCAGGTCTTCAGATACTCGTCATATTATATCAAAATACTCAGAAAAGGGAATTCAATTCATCCTCACTAACCGCTTTTCGATCCGAGCACATCAAAAAATTGACTTTATTGTCTTATTGACTAGATACATTTGGTGAGCTTGAAAGTGGATTTTTTCAGGTCTTCAGATACTCGTCATATTATATCAAAATACTCAGAAAAGGGAATACAATTCATCCTCACTAACCGCTTTTCGATCCGAGCACATCAAAAAATTGACTTTATTGTCTTATTGACTAGATACATTTGGTGAGCTTGAAAGTGGATTTTTTCAGGTCTTCAGATACTCGTCATATTATATCAAAATACTCAGAAAAGGGAATACAATTCATCCTCACTAACCGCTTTTCGATCCGAGCACATCAAAAAATTGACTTTATTGTCTTATTGACTAGATACATTTGGTGAGCTTGAAAGTGGATTTTTTCAGGTCTTCAGATACTCGTCATACTATATAAAAATACTCAGAAAAGGGAATACAATTCATCCTCATTAACCGGTTTTCGATCCGAGCACATCAAAAAATTGACTTTATTGTCTTATTGACTAGATACATTTGGTGAGCTTGAAAGTGGATTTTTTCAGGTCTTCAGATACTCGTCATATTATATCAAAATACTCAGAAAAGGGAATACAATTCATCCTCACTAACCGCTTTTCGATCCGAGCACATCAAAAAATTGACTTTATTGTCTTATTGACTAGATACATTTGGTGAGCTTGAAAGTGGATTTTTTCAGGTCTTCAGATACTCGTCATATTATATCAAAATACTCAGAAAAGGGAATACAATTCATCCTCATTAACCGCTTTTCGATCCGAGCACATCAAAAAATTGACTTTATTGTCTTATTGACTAGATACATTTGGTGAGCTTGAAAGTGGATTTTTTCAGGTCTTCAGATACTCGTCATATTATATCAAAATACTCAGAAAAGGGAATACAATTCATCCTCACTAACCGGTTTTCGATCCGAGCACATCAAAAAATTGACTTTATTGTCTTATTGACTAGATACATTTGGTGAGCTTGAAAGTGGATTTTTTCAGGTCTTCAGATACTCGTCATATTATATCAAAATACTCAGAAAAGGGAATACAATTCATCCTCATTAACCGCTTTTCGATCCGAGCACATCAAAAAATTGACTTTAAAGACCCTTTCTAGGCCAATCTAGATACATTTGGTGAGCTTGAAAGTGGATTTTTTCAGGTCTTCAGATACTCGTCATATTATATCAAAATACTCAGAAAAGGGAATACAATTCATCCTCACTAACCGCTTTTCGATCCGAGCACATCAAAAAATTGACTTTATTGTCTTATTGACTAGATACATTTGGTGAGCTTGAAAGTGGATTTTTTCAGGTCTTCAGATACTCGTCATATTATATCAAAATACTCAGAAAAGGGAATACAATTCATCCTCATTAACCGGTTTTCGATCCGAGCACATCAAAAAATTGACTTTATTGTCTTATTGACTAGATACATTTGGTGAGCTTGAAAGTGGATTTTTTCAGGTCTTCAGATACTCGTCATATTATATCAAAATACTCAGAAAAGGGAATACAATTCATCCTCATTAACCGCTTTTCGATCCGAGCACATCAAAAAATTGACTTTATTGTCTTATTGACTAGATACATTTGGTGAGCTTGAAAGTGGATTTTTTCAGGTCTTCAGATACTCGTCATATTATATCAAAATACTCAGAAAAGGGAATACAATTCATCCTCACTAACCGCTTTTCGATTCGAGCACATCAAAAAATTGACTTTATTGTCTTATTGACTAGATACATTTGGTGAGCTTGAAAGTGGATTTTTTCAGGTCTTCAGATACTCGTCATATTATATCAAAATACTCAGAAAAGGGAATACAATTCATCCTCACTAACCGCTTTTCGATCCGAGCACATCAAAAAATTGACTTTATTGTCTTATTGACTAGATACATTTGGTGAGCTTGAAAGTGGATTTTTTCAGGTCTTCAGATACTCGTCATATTATATCAAAATACTCAGAAAAGGGAATACAATTCATCCTCATTAACCGCTTTTCGATCCGAGCACATCAAAAAATTGACTTTATTGTCTTATTGACTAGATACATTTGGTGAGCTTGAAAGTGGATTTTGTCAGGTCTTCAGATACTCGTCATATTATATCAAAATACTCAGAAAAGGGAATACAATTCATCCTCATTAACCGGTTTTCGATCCGAGCACATCAAAAAATTGACTTTATTGTCTTATTGACTAGATACATTTGGTGAGCTTGAAAGTGGATTTTTTCAGGTCTTCAGATACTCGTCATATTATATCAAAATACTCAGAAAAGGGAATACAATTCATCCTTATTAACCGCTTTTCGATCCGAGCACATCAAAAAATTGACTTTAAAGACCCTTTCTAGGCCAATCTAGATACATTTGGTGAGCTTGAAAGTGGATTTTTTCAGGTCTTCAGATACTCGTCATATTATATCAAAATACTCAGAAAAGGGAATACAATTCATCCTCATTAACCGGTTTTCGATCCGAGCACATCAAAAAATTGACTTTATTGTCTTATTGACTAGATACATTTGGTGAGCTTGAAAGTGGATTTTTTCAGGTCGTCAGATACTCGTCATATTATATCAAAATACTCAGAAAAGGGAATACAATTCATCCTCATTAACCGCTTTTCGATCCGAGCACATCAAAAAATTGACTTTAAAGACCCTTTCTAGGCCAATCTAGATACATTTGGTGAGCTTGAAAGTGGATTTTTTCAGGTCTTCAGATACTCGTCATATTATATCAAAATACTCAGAAAAGGGAATACAATTCATCCTCATTAACCGCTTTTCGATCCGAGCACATCAAAAAATTGACTTTATTGTCTTATTGACTAGATACATTTGGTGAGCTTGAAAGTGGATTTTTTCAGGTCTTCAGATACTCGTCATATTATATCAAAATACTCAGAAAAGGGAATACAATTCATCCTCACTAACCGCTTTTCGATCCGAGCACATCAAAAAATTGACTTTAAAGACCCTTTCTAGGCCAATCTAGATACATTTGGTGAGCTTGAAAGTGGATTTTTTCAGGTCTTCAGATACTCGTCATATTATATCAAAATACTCAGAAAAGGGAATACAATTCATCCTCATTAACCGCTTTTCGATCCGAGCACATCAAAAAATTGACTTTAAAGACCCTTTCTAGGCCAATCTAGATACATTTGGTGAGCTTGAAAGTGGATTTTTTCAGGTCTTCAGATACTCGTCATATTATATCAAAATACTCAGAAAAGGGAATACAATTCATCCTCATTAACCGCTTTTCGATCCGAGCACATCAAAAAATTGACTTTAAAGACCCTTTCTAGGCCAATCTAGATACATTTGGTGAGCTTGAAAGTGGATTTTTTCAGGTCTTCAGATACTCGTCATATTATATCAAAATACTCAGAAAAGGGAATACAATTCATCCTCATTAACCGGTTTTCGATCCGAGCACATCAAAAAATTGACTTTAAAGACCCTTTCTAGGCCAATCTAGATACATTTGGTGAGCTTGAAAGTGGATTTTTTCAGGTCTTCAGATACTCGTCATTTTATATCAAAATACTCAGAAAAGGGAATACAATTCATCCTCATTAACCGCTTTTCGATCCGAGCACATCAAAAAATTGACTTTAAAGACCCTTTCTAGGCCAATCTAGATACATTTGGTGAGCTTGAAAGTGGATTTTTTCAGGTCTTCAGATACTCGTCATATTATATCAAAATACTCAGAAAAGGGAATACAATTCATCCTCACTAACCGCTTTTCGATCCGAGCACATCAAAAAATTGACTTTATTGTCTTATTGACTAGATACATTTGGTGAGCTTGAAAGTGGATTTTTTCAGGTCTTCAGATACTCGTCATATTATATCAAAATACTCAGAAAAGGGAATACAATTCATCCTCATTAACCGCTTTTCGATCCGAGCACATAAAAAAATTGACTTTAAAGACCCTTTCTAGGCCAATCTAGATACATTTGGTGAGCTTGAAAGTGGATTTTTTCAGGTCTTCAGATACTCGTCATATTATATCAAAATACTCAGAAAAGGGAATACAATTCATCCTCATTAACAGGTTTTTGATCCGAGCACATCAAAAAATTGACTTTAAAGACCCTTTCTAGGCCAATCTAGATACATTTGGTGAGCTTGAAAGTGGATTTTTTCAGGTCTTCAGATACTCGTCATATTATATCAAATTACTCAGAAAAGGGAATACAATTCATCCTCATTAACCGCTTTTCGATCCGAGCACATCAAAAAATTTACTTTAAAGACCCTTTCTAGGCCAATCTAGGGTGCAGTGCAATAACACCCGCGGCAATAACCCCTGTAGGGGTTATTTCCCAAACGAAAAGGAAATAGCCCCTGCAGGGGTTATTTCCTTTTTAATGTGGCAATAAAAACCGTAGGTCTTATTGCCTTTTACCTGTGGGGATTATTTGCAATTTCAAATGGAAATAAAGCCCACCATAGCAAACCTAATAGAACAAAACAAATTTTACAAAATAACCATATTCGCTTTATTTTAAGAAACTAAAGAAAAACATTGAAAATAATAAATAATAGAAAAAAAAACAATTTTAAATTCAGTTCTGAAATTTGGAAAATATGCTAAAATTTAATAACTATGCAAATATTTTACTTGTAAGCTTAACTATTTGTTTACAATTATTAATTTCACTAATGCAAAAAAATAGTCCTGCTGTTAAATTTATATTGGTATATTTTTGTTAATTGCAGGACTACTTTTTTGCATTAGTAAAATTAAAAAAATCAAAATAGGAAAAAAAATAATCGTCATTCGCGCAGCGGAAAATTTTTTTTGCCCCAGAGAGAATCAATTTGGGGTGTGAAAATAAAAAAATTCGCGCGAATTTTTTTATTTTCACACCCCAAATTGATTCTCTCTGGGGCAAAAAAAATTTTCCGCTGCGCGAATGACGATTATTTTTTTTCCTATTTTGATTTTTTTAATTTTACTAATGCAAAAAAGTAGTCCTGCAATTAACAAAAATATACCAATATAAATTTAACAGCAGGACTATTTTTTTGCATTAGTGAAATTGAAAAATTTGCGACTGTAATACTTTGCGTTGTTGCTTCTATTAAAATTGTTTAATGGAGAGTTCCAACCTGCTTGAGAACAATATTTGAAACCGTAATTTTTTGCGTTGTTGCTTTTTATAACAATTTTTTAATGGAGAGTTAAAGCTTAACCCATGTGTGGGGCTTGTTGCCAATTCAAATTGGCAATTACACCTGCAGGTGTAAATGCCTTTTTGTTGCAGGGGTTATTACCACATTAAAAAGGAAATAACCCCTGCAGGGGTTATTTCCTTTTTGTTTGGGAAATAACCCCTGCAGGGGTTATTGCCGCGGGTGTTATTGCACTGCACCCCAATCTAGATACATTTGGTGAGCTTGAAAGTGGATTTTTTCAGGTCTTCAGATACTCGTCATATTATATCAAAATACTCAGAAAAGGGAATACAATTCATCCTCATTAACCGCTTATCGATCCGAGCACATCAAAAAATTGACTTTAAAGACCCTTTCTAGGCCAATCTAGATACATTTGGTGAGCTTGAAAGTGGATTTTTTCAGGTCTTCAGATACTCGTCATATTATATCAAAATACTCAGAAAAGGGAATACAATTCATCCTCATTAACCGGTTTTCGATCCGAGCACATCAAAAAATTGACTTTAAAGACCCTTTCTAGGCCAATCTAGATACATTTGGTGAGCTTGAAAGTGGATTTTTTCAGGTCTTCAGATACTCGTCATATTATATCAAAATACTCAGAAAAGGGAATACAATTCATCCTCATTAACCGCTTTTCGATCCGAGCACATCAAAAAATTGACTTTAAAGACCCTTTCTAGGCCAATCTAGATACATTTGGTGAGCTTGAAAGTGGATTTTTTCAGGTCTTCAGATACTCGTCATATTATATCAAAATACTCAGAAAAGGGAATACAATTCATCCTCATTAACCGGTTTTCGATCCGAGCACATCAAAAAATTGACTTTAAAGACCCTTTCTAGGCCAATCTAGATACATTTGGTGAGCTTGAAAGTGGATTTTTTCAGGTCTTCAGATACTCGTCATATTATATCAAAATACTCAGAAAAAGGAATACAATTCATCCTCATTAACCGCTTTTCGATCCGAGCACATCAAAAAATTGACTTTAAAGACCCTTTCTAGGCCAATCTAGATACATTTGGTGAGCTTGAAAGTGGATTTTTTCAGGTCTTCAGATACTCGTCATATTATATCAAAATACTCAGAAAAGGGAATACAATTCATCCTCATTAACCGGTTTTCGATCCGAGCACATCAAAAAATTGACTTTATTGTCTTATTGACTAGATACATTTGGTGAGCTTGAAAGTGACTTTTTTCAGGTCTTCAGATACTCGTCATATTATATCAAAATACTCAGAAAAGGGAATACAATTCATCCTCATTAACCGCTTTTCGATCCGAGCACATCAAAAAATTGACTTTAAAGACCCTTTCTAGGCCAATCTAGATACATTTGGTGAGATTGAAAGTGGATTTTTTCAGGTCTTCAGATACTCGTCATATTATATCAAAATACTCAGAAAAGGGAATACAATTCATCTTCACTAACCGATTTTCGATCCGAGCACATCAAAAAATTGACTTTATTGTCTTATTGACTAGATACATTTGGTGAGCTTGAAAGTGGATTTTTTCAGGTCTTCAGATACTCGTCATATTATATCAAAATACTCAGAAAAGGGAATACAATTCATCCTCATTAACCGGTTTTCGATCCGAGCACATCAAAAAATTGACTTTATTGTCTTATTGACTAGATACATTTGGTGAGCTTGAAAGTGGATTTTTTCAGGTCTTCAGATACTCGTCATATTATATCAAAATACTCAGAAAAGGGAATACAATTCATCCTCACTAACCGCTTTTCGATCCGAGCACATCAAAAAATTGACTTTATTGTCTTATTGACTAGATACATTTGGTGAGCTTGAAAGTGGATTTTTTCAGGTCTTCAGATACTCGTCATATTATATCAAAATACTCAGAAAAGGGAATACAATTCATCCTCATTAACCGCTTTTCGATCCGAGCACATCAAAAAATTGACTTTAAAGACCCTTTCTAGGCCAATCTAGATACATTTGGTGAGCTTGAAAGTGGATTTTTTCAGGTCTTCAGATACTCGTCATATTATATCAAAATACTCAGAAAAGGGAATACAATTCATCCTCATTAACCGCTTTTCGATCCGAGCACATCAAAAAATTGACTTTATTGTCTTATTGACTAGATACATTTGGTGAGCTTGAAAGTGGATTTTTTCAGGTCTTCAGATACTCGTCATATTATATCAAAATACTCAGAAAAGGGAATACAATTCATCCTCATTAACCGCTTTTCGATCCGAGCACATCAAAAAATTGACTTTAACCGTAGACCTACGTTTAAAAAAAACGACTAATCTTACGTTGGTGGGTCGTTTTCTACTCTCACATTTTTCTTAGGAAAATATTAACAAAACTGAATATTTAAAACAAAAACAGATAGTTTATATTTATTAATTCAATTGCCCTGGAAACAACAGAGAAAAAAACACATGTATAAACATTTAAATGTGTTCAAAGCTTTTACACATATATTCCGGTTATGTATGTTCTTGCAAAAATTTTTATCGCAGAAGACGCAGACCAACTCTGTTTTGTTGTCTTTGGATTTTGTTTTTTCTTCTGTTTATAAAGCACATCTTTTGGCTGTCGTAAATTGAACTTGAGCCGCTTAGCTGCAGGATTGAAATCTCTTTGATTACAAGTTAGTGTGGGGGATGATGAGCCAACTAGTGTCGCATGAAGGGTAAGTGAGGATGATGCTCTAGGTGCTCTTGATCGGTTAGACTTATACAGTCGTATTTATAAAATTTTCTTAGAACATCCTTAGACAGCTGTCCAGCTAGACGGTGTCTAAAGAGTTGGACAAGCCTTAGCCAACTTCGTATATATAAATGCATTCCAACAGTTGTCTAGACAACCCCTCAAACTATCAACTTTGAATGAAAAACTAAATGGTGGCGTTCATGATGTATCCGTGGAGTACCATTGTTTGTGTTTTGATATACGAGTACAACAACTAAAAGGCTTTGAAAGTATGTGGCAGAGGGCTTGAACTAGACCAAAAAAACATCTGATTTGACTTTGGGTTACAACTTTTCCAAATCTCATAAAATAAATAATAAAGGCGTTCAATGCTGAAATGTCTATCATATTGGCAAAGACGCACATTGGCCAACGGTTTGTTTTGCGTCCTAGAGACAAACTGAGAATCATAACCCGCCGAAACGACGGGTGATTTTTCACCTTCATTCTCGGATTCAGCCGAATCAAACTCGTCAGTGCTAACAACTTCAGGGTTATAATTTTCATCACTTCCCGCGGAAAAATCATTGTTACTTTATGAAAAACTTGACATTTTATCAAAACAATGTGTTTTTATTTATTGAAATAAGAAAACACAACGATTCTCAAACGAATTATCAATAAAAAATGATTTTTCATATAATGGGTTGAAATCGACCCAATCTGACAGAAAAAACTCAAAATCGAAAAAATCATACCCAACTATGTTTTAAATCGTAAAACAGTTTGAATTCAATGCGTAAAGGTGCATGGAACAAAGTCATAAAAAACCAGCAAAATCCACAAACCAGTTATCATATTATTTTCGATATACCAAAGCGAATGGGTAGAAAACGACCCAAACGTAGGTCTACGGTTAAAGACCCTTTCTAGGCCAATCTAGATACATTTGGTGAGCTTGAAAGTGGATTTTTTCAGGTCTTCAGATACTCGTCATATTATATCAAAATACTCAGAAAAGGGAATACAATTCATCCTCATTAACCGGTTTTCGATCCGAGCACATCAAAAAATTGACTTTATTGTCTTATTGACTAGATACATTTGGTGAGCTTGAAAGTGGATTTTTTCAGGTCTTCAGATACTCGTCATATTATATCAAAATACTCAGAAAAGGGAATACAATTCATCCTCATTAACCGGTTTTCGATCCGAGCACATCAAAAAATTGACTTTATTGTCTTATTGACTAGATACATTTGGTGAGCTTGAAAGTGGATTTTTTCAGGTCTTCAGATACTCGTCATATTATATCAAAATACTCAGAAAAGGGAATACAATTCATCCTCATTAACAGGTTTTCGATCCGAGCACATCAAAAAATTCACTTTATTGTCTTATTGACTAGATACATTTGGTGAGCTTGAAAGTGGATTTTTTCAGGTCTTCAGATACTCGTCATATTATATCAAAATACTCAGAAAAGGGAATACAATTCATCCTCATTAACCGGTTTTCGATCCGAGCACATCAAAAAATTGACTTTAAAGACCCTTTCTAGGCCAATCTAGATACATTTGGTGAGCTTGAAAGTGGATTTTTTCAGGTCTTCAGATACTCGTCATATTATATCAAAATACTCTGAAAAGGGAATACAATTCATCCTCATTAACCGGTTTTCGATCCGAGCACATCAAAAAATTGACTTTAAAGACCCTTTCTAGGCCAATCTAGATACATTTGGTGAGCTTGTAAGTGGATTTTTTCAGGTCTTCAGATACTCGTCATATTATATCAAAATACTCAGAAAAGGGAATACAATTCATCCTCATTAACCGGTTTTCGATCCGAGCACATCAAAAAATTGACTTTAAAGACCCTTTCTAGGCCAATCTAGATACATTTGGTGAGCTTGAAAGTGGATTTTTTCAGGTCTTCAGATACTCGTCATATTATTTAAAAATACTCAGAAAAGGGAATACAATTCATCCTCATTAACAGGTTTTCGATCCGAGCACATCAAAAAATTGACTTTATTGTCTTATTGACTAGATACATTTGGTGAGCTTGAAAGTGGATTTTTTCAGGTCTTCAGATACTCGTCATATTATATCAAAATACTCAGAAAAGGGAATACAATTCATCCTCATTAACCGGTTTTCGATCCGAGCACATCAAAAAATTGACTTTAAAGACCCTTTCTAGGCCAATCTAGATACATTTGGTGAGCTTGAAAGTGGATTTTTTCAGGTCTTCAGATACTCGTCATATTATTTCAAAATACTCTGAAAAGGGAATACAATTCATCCTCATTAACCGGTTTTCGATCCGAGCACATCAAAAAATTGACTTTAAAGACCCTTTCTAGGCCAATCTAGATACATTTGGTGAGCTTGAAAGTGGATTTTTTCAGGTCTTCAGATACTCGTCATATTATATCAAAATACTCAGAAAAGGGAATACAATTCATCCTCATTAACCGGTTTTCGATCCGAGCACATCAAAAAATTGACTTTAAAGACCCTTTCTAGGCCAATCTAGATACATTTGGTGAGCTTGAAAGTGGATTTTTTCAGGTCTTCAGATACTCGTCATATTATATCAAAATACGCAGAAAAGGGAATACAATTCATCCTCATTAACCGCTTTTCGATCCGAGCACATCAAAAAATTGACTTTAAAGACCCTTTCTAGGCCAACTAGATACATTTGGTGAGCTTGAAAGTGGATTTTTTCAGGTCTTCAGATACTCGTCATATTATATCAAAATACTCAGAAAAGGGAATACAATTCATCCTCATTAACCGGTTTTCGATCCGAGCACATCAAAAAATTGACTTTAAAGACCCTTTCTAGGCCAATCTAGATACATTTGGTGAGCTTGAAAGTGGATTTTTTCAGGTCTTCAGATACTCGTCATATTATATCAAAATACTCAGAAAAGGGAATACAATTCATCCTCATTAACCGGTTTTCGATCCGAGCACTTCAAAAAATTTACTTTAAAGACCCTTTCTAGGCCAATCTAGATACATTTGGTGAGCTTGAAAGTGGATTTTTTCAGGTCTTCAGATACTCGTCATATTATATCAAAATACTCAGAAAAGGGAATACAATTCATCCTCATTAACCGCTTTTCGATCCGAGCACATCAAAAAATTGACTTTATTGTCTTATTGACTAGATACATTTGGTGAGCTTGAAAAAGGATTTTTTCAGGTCTTCAGATACTCGTCATATTATATCAAAATACTCAGAAAAGGGAATACAATTCATCCTCATTAACCGGTTTTCGATCCGAGCACATCAAAAAATTGACTTTAAAGATCCTTTCTAGGCCAATCTAGATACATTTTTTGAGCTTGAAAGTGGATTTTTTCAGGTCTTCAGATACTCGTCATATTATATCAAAATACTCAGAAAAGGGAATACAATTCATCCTCATTAACCGGTTTTCGATCCGAGCACATCAAAAAATTGACTTTAAAGACCCTTTCTAGGCCAATCTAGATACATTTGGTGAGCTTGAAAGTGGATTTTTTCAGGTCTTAAGATACTCGTCATATTATATCAAAATACTCAGAAAAGGGAATACAATTCATCCTCATTAACCGGTTTTCGATCCGAGCACATCAAAAAATTGACTTTAAAGACCCTTTCTAGGCCAATCTAGATACATTTGGTGAGTTTGAAAGTGGATTTTTTCAGGTCTTCAGATACTCGTCATATTATTTCAAAATAATCGAAAACCGGTTAATGAGGATGAATTGTATTCCCTTTTCTGAGTATTTTGATATAATATGACGAGTATCTGAAGACCTGAAAAAATCCACTTTCAAGCTCACCAAATGTATCTAGTCAATTAGACAATAAAGTCAATTTTTTGATGTGCTCGGATCGAAAAGCGGTTAATGAGGATGAATCGTATTCCCTTTTCTGAGTATTTTGATATAATATGACGAGTATCTGAAGACCTGAAAAAATCCACTTTCAAGCTCACCAAATGTATCTAGTCAATAAGACAATAAAGTCAATTTTTTGATGTGCTCGGATCGAAAAGCGGTTAATGAGGATGAATTGTATTCTCTTTTCTGAGTATTTTGATATAATATGACGAGTATCTGAAGACCTGAAAAAATCCACTTTCAAGCTCACCAAATGTATCTAGATTGGCCTAGAAAGGGTCTTTAAAGTCAATTTTTTGATGTGCTCGGATCGAAAAGCGGTTAATGAGGATGAATTGTATTCCCTTTTCTGAGTATTTTGATATAATATGACGAGTATCTGAAGACCTGAAAAAATCCACTTTCAAGCTCACCAAATGTATCTAGTCAATAAGACAATAAAGTCAATTTTTTGATGTGCTCGGATCGAAAAGCGGTTAATGAGGATGAATTGTATTCCCTTTTCTGAGTATTTTGATAAAATATGACGAGTATCTGAAGACCTGAAAAAATCCACTTTCAAGCTCACCAAATGTATCTAGTCAATAAGACAATAAAGTCAATTTTTTGATGTGCTCGGATCGAAAACCGGTTAATGAGGATGAATTGTATTCCCTTTTCTGAGTATTTTGATATAATATGACGAGTATCTGAAGACCTGAAAAAATCCACTTTCAAGCTCACCAAATGTATCTAGTCAATAAGACAATAAACCGGTTAATGAGGATGAATTGTATTCCCTTTTCTGAGTATTTTGATATAATATGATATATAAAATACTCACCAAATGTATCTAGTCAATAAGACAATAAAGTCAATTTTTTGATGTGCTCGGATCGAAAAGCGGTTAATGAGGATGAATTGTATTCCCTTTTCTGAGTATTTTGATATAATATGACGAGTATCTGAAGACCTGAAAAAATCCACTTTCAAGCTCACCAAATGTATCTAGATTGGCCTAGAAAGGGTCTTTAAAGTCAATTTTTTGATGTGCTCGGATCGAAAAGCGGTTAATGAGGATGAATTGTATTCCCTTTTCTGAGTATTTTGATATAATATGACGAGTATCTGAAGACCTGAAAAAATCCACTTTCAAGCTCACCAAATGTATCTAGTCAATAAGACAATAAAGTCAATTTTTTGATGTGCTCGGATCGAAAAGCGGTTAATGAGGATGAATTGTATTCCCTTTTCTGAGTATTTTGATATAATATGACGAGTATCTGAAGACCTGAAAAAATCCACTTTCAAGCTCACCAAATGTATCTAGTCAATAAGACAATAAAGTCAATTTTTTGATGTGCTCGGATCGAAAAGCGGTTAGTGAGGATGAATTGTATTTCCTTTTCTGAGTATTTTGATATAATATGACGAGTATCTGAAGACCTGAAAAAATCCACTTTCAAGCTCACCAAATGTATCTAGTCAATAAGACAATAAAGTCAATTTTTTGATGTGCTCGGATCGAAAAGCGGTTAATGAGGATGAATTGTATTCCCTTTTCTGAGTATTTTGATATAATATGACGAGTATCTGAAGACCTGAAAAAATCCACTTTCAAGCTCACCAAATGTATCTAGATTGGCCTAGAAAGGGTCTTTAAAGTCAATTTTTTGATGTGCTCGGATCGAAAAGCGGTTAATGAGGATGAATTGTATTCCCTTTTCTGAGTATTTTGATATAATATGACGAGTATCTGAAGACCTGAAAAAATCCACTTTCAAGCTCACCAAATGTATCTAGATTGGCCTAGAAAGGGTCTTTAAAGTCAATTTTTTGATGTGCTCGGATCGAAAAGCGGTTAATGAGGATGAATTGTATTCCCTTTTCTGAGTATTTTGATATAATATGACGAGTATCTGAAGACCTGAAAAAATCCACTTTCAAGCTCACCAAATGTATCTAGTCAATAAGACAATAAAGTCAATTTTTTGATGTGCTCGGATCGAAAACCTGTTAATGAGGATGAATTGTATTCCCTTTTCTGAGTATTTTGATATAATATGACGAGTATCTGAAGACCTGAAAAAATCCACTTTCAAGCTCACCAAATGTATCTAGATTGGCCTAGAAAGGGTCTTTAAAGTCAATTTTTTGATGTGCTCGGATCGAAAAGCGGTTAATGAGGATGAATTGTATTCCCTTTTCTGAGTATTTTAAGATAATATGACGAGTATCTGAAGACCTGAAAAAATCCACTTTCAAGCTCACCAAATGTATCTAGTCAATAAGACAATAAAGTCAATTTTTTGATGTGCTCGGATCGAAAACCGGTTAATGAGGATGAATTGTATTCCCTTTTCTGAGTATTTTGATATAATATGACGAGTATCTGAAGACCTGAAAAAATCCACTTTCAAGCTCACCAAATGTATCTAGATTGGCCTAGAAAGGGTCTTTAAAGTCAATTTTTTGATGTGCTCGGATCGAAAAGCGGTTAATGAGGATGAATTGTATTCCCTTTTCTGAGTATTTTGATATAATATGACGAGTATCTGAAGACCTGAAAAAATCCACTTTCAAGCTCACCAAATGTATCTAGTCAATAAGACAATAAACCGGTTAATGAGGATGAATTGTATTCCCTTTTCTGAGTATTTTGATATAATATGATATATAAAATACTCACCAAATGTATCTAGTCAATAAGACAATAAAGTCAATTTTTTGATGTGCTCGGATCGAAAAGCGGTTAATGAGGATGAATTGTATTCCCTTTTCTGAGTATTTTGATATAATATGACGAGTATCTGAAGACCTGAAAAAATCCACTTTCAAGCTCACCAAATGTATCTAGTCAATAAGACAATAAAGTCAATTTTTTGATGTGCTCGGATCGAAAAGCGGTTAGTGAGGATGAATTGTATTTCCTTTTCTGAGTATTTTGATATAATATGACGAGTATCTGAAGACCTGAAAAAATCCACTTTCAAGCTCACCAAATGTATCTAGTCAATAAGACAATAAAGTCAATTTTTTGATGTGCTCGGATCGAAAAGCGGTTAATGAGGATGAATTGTATTCCCTTTTCTGAGTATTTTGATATAATATGACGAGTATCTGAAGACCTGAAAAAATCCACTTTCAAGCTCACCAAATGTATCTAGATTGGCCTAGAAAGGGTCTTTAAAGTCAATTTTTTGATGTGCTCGGATCGAAAAGCGGTTAATGAGGATGAATTGTATTCCCTTTTCTGAGTATTTTGATATAATATGACGAGTATCTGAAGACCTGAAAAAATCCACTTTCAAGCTCACCAAATGTATCTAGATTGGCCTAGAAAGGGTCTTTAAAGTCAATTTTTTGATGTGCTCGGATCGAAAAGCGGTTAATGAGGATGAATTGTATTCCCTTTTCTGAGTATTTTGATATAATATGACGAGTATCTGAAGACCTGAAAAAATCCACTTTCAAGCTCACCAAATGTATCTAGTCAATAAGACAATAAAGTCAATTTTTTGATGTGCTCGGATCGAAAACCTGTTAATGAGGATGAATTGTATTCCCTTTTCTGAGTATTTTGATATAATATGACGAGTATCTGAAGACCTGAAAAAATCCACTTTCAAGCTCACCAAATGTATCTAGATTGGCCTAGAAAGGGTCTTTAAAGTCAATTTTTTGATGTGCTCGGATCGAAAAGCGGTTAATGAGGATGAATTGTATTCCCTTTTCTGAGTATTTTAAGATAATATGACGAGTATCTGAAGACCTGAAAAAATCCACTTTCAAGCTCACCAAATGTATCTAGTCAATAAGACAATAAAGTCAATTTTTTGATGTGCTCGGATCGAAAACCGGTTAATGAGGATGAATTGTATTCCCTTTTCTGAGTATTTTGATATAATATGACGAGTATCTGAAGACCTGAAAAAATCCACTTTCAAGCTCACCAAATGTATCTAGATTGGCCTAGAAAGGGTCTTTAAAGTCAATTTTTTGATGTGCTCGGATCGAAAAGCGGTTAATGAGGATGAATTGTATTCCCTTTTCTGAGTATTTTGATATAATATGACGAGTATCTGAAGACCTGAAAAAATCCACTTTCAAGCTCACCAAATGTATCTAGTCAATAAGACAATAAACCGGTTAATGAGGATGAATTGTATTCCCTTTTCTGAGTATTTTGATATAATATGACGAGTATCTGAAGACCTGAAAAAATCCACTTTCAAGCTCACCAAATGTATCTAGATTGGCCTAGAAAGGGTCTTTAAAGTCAATTTTTTGATGTGCTCGGATCGAAAAGCGGTTAATGAGGATGAATTGTATTCCCTTTTCTGAGTATTTTGATATAATATGACGAGTATCTGAAGACCTGAAAAAATCCACTTTCAAGCTCACCAAATGTATCTAGTCAATAAGACAATAAAGTCAATTTTTTGATGTGCTCGGATCGAAAAGCGGTTAATGAGGATGAATTGTATTCCCTTTTCTGAGTATTTTGATATAATATGACGAGTATCTGAAGACCTGAAAAAATCCACTTTCAAGCTCACCAAATGTATCTAGTCAATAAGACAATAAAGTCAATTTTTTGATGTGCTCGGATCGAAAAGCGGTTAATGAGGATGAATTGTATTCCCTTTTCTGAGTATTTTGATATAATAAGACGAGTATCTGAAGACCTGAAAAAATCCACTTTCAAGCTCACCAAATGAATCTAGTCAATAAGACAATAAAGTCAATTTTTTGATGTGCTCGGATCGAAAAGCGGTTAATGAGGATGAATTGTATTCCCTTTTCTGAGTATTTTGATATAATATGACGAGTATCTGAAGACCTGAAAAAATCCACTTTCAAGCTCACCAAATGTATCTAGATTGGCCTAGAAAGGGTCTTTAAAGTCAATTTTTTGATGTGCTCGGATCGAAAAGCGGTTAATGAGGATGAATTGTATTCCCTTTTCTGAGTATTTTGATATAATATGACGAGTATCTGAAGACCTGAAAAAATCCACTTTCAAGCTCACCAAATGTATCTAGTCAATAAGACAATAAAGTCAATTTTTTGATGTGCTCGGATCGAAAAGCGGTTAATGAGGATGAATTGTATTCCCTTTTCTGAGTATTTTGATATAATATGACGAGTATCTGAAGACCTGAAAAAATCCACTTTCAAGCTCATCAAATGTATCTAGTCAATAAGACAATAAAGTCAATCTTTTGATGTGCTCGGATCGAAAAGCGGTTAATGAGGATGAATTGTATTCCCTTTTCTGAGTATTTTGATATAATATGACGAGTATCTGAAGACCTGAAAAAATCCACTTTCAAGCTCACCAAATGTATCTAGTCAATAAGACAATAAAATCAATTTTTTGATGTGCTCGGATCGAAAAGCGGTTAATGAGGATGAATTGTATTCCCTTTTCTGAGTATTTTGATATAATATGACGAGTATCTGAAGACCAGAAAAAATCCACTTTCAAGCTCACCAAATGTATCTAGATTGGCCTAGAAAGGGTCTTTAAAGTCAATTTTTTGATGTGCTCGGATCGAAAAGCGGTTAATGAGGATGAATTGTATTCCCTTTTCTGAGTATTTTGATATAATATGACGAGTATCTGAAGACCTGAAAAAATCCACTTTCAAGCTCACCAAATGTATCTTGTCAATAAGACAATAAAGTCAATTTTTTGATGTGCTCGGATCGAAAAGCGGTTAATGAGGATGAATTGTATTCCCTTTTCTGAGTATTTTGATATAATATGACGAGTATCTGAAGACCTGAAAAAATCCACTTTCAAGCTCACCAAATGTATCTAGTCAATAAGACAATAAAGTCAATTTTTTGATGTGCTCGGATCGAAAAGCGGTTAATGAGGATGAATTGTATTCCCTTTTCTGAGTATTTTGATATAATATGACGAGTATCTGAAGACCTGAAAAAAATCCACTTTCAAGCTCACCAAATGTATCTAGATTGGCCTAGAAAGGGTCTTTAAAGTCAATTTTTTGATGTGCTCGGATCGAAAACCGGTTATTCCCTTTTCTGAGTATTTTGATATAATATGACGAGTATCTGAAGACCTGAAAAAATCCACTTTCAAGCTCACCAAATGTATCTAGTCAATAAGACAATAAAGTCAATTTTTTGATGTGCTCGGATCGAAAACCGGTTAATGAGGATGAATTGTATTCCCTTTTCTGAGTATTTTGATATAATATGACGAGTATCTGAATACCTGAAAAAATCCACTTTCAAGCTCACCAAATGTATCTAGACTGGCCTAGAAAGGGTCTTTAAAGTCAATTTTTTGATGTGCTCGGATCGAAAAGCGGTTAATGAGGATGAATTGTATTCCCTTTTCTGAGTATTTTGATATAATATGACGAGTATCTGAAGACCTGAAAAAATTCACTTTCAAGCTCACCAAATGTATCTAGATTGGCCTAGAAAGGGTCTTTAAAGTCAATTTTTTGATGTGCTCGGATCGAAAAGCGGTTAATGAGGATGAATTGTATTCCCTTTTCTGAGTATTTTGATATAATATGACGAGTATCTGAAGACCTGAAAAAATCCACTTTCAAGCTCACCAAATGTATCTAGATTGGCCTAGAAAGGGTCTTTAAAGTCAATTTTTTGATGTGCTCGGATCGAAAAGCGGTTAATGAGGCTGAATTGTATTCCCTTTTCTGAGTATTTTGATATAATATGACGAGTATCTGAAGACCTGTAAAAATCCACTTTCAATTTCACCAAATGTATCTAGTCAATAAGACAATAAAGTCAATTTTTTGATGTGCTCGGATCGAAAAGCGGTTAATGAGGATGAATTGTATTCCCTTTTCTGAGTATTTTGATATAATATGACGAGTATCTGAAGACCTGAAAAAATCCACTTTCAAGCTCACCAAATGTATCTAGATTGGCCTAGAAAGGGTCTTTAAAGTCAATTTTTTGATGTGCTCGGATCGAAAACCGGTTAATGAGGATGAATTGTATTCCCTTTTCTGAGTATTTTGATATAATATGACGAGTATCTGAAGACCTGAAAAAATCCACTTTCAATTTCACCAAATGTATCTAGTCAATAAGACAATAAAGTCAATTTTTTGATGTGCTCGGATCGAAAAGCGGTTAGTGAGGATGAATTGTATTCCCTTTTCTGAGTATTTTGATATAATATGACGAGTATCTGAAGACCTGAAAAAATCCACTTTCAATTTCACCAAATGTATCTAGTCAATAAGACAATAAAGTCAATTTTTTGATGTGCTCGGATCGAAAAGCGGTTAATGAGGATGAATTGTATTCCCTTTTCTGAGTATTTTGATATAATATGACGAGTATCTGAAGACCTGAAAAAATCCACTTTCAATCTCACCAAATGTATCTAGTCAATAAGACAATAAAGTCAATTTTTTGATGTGCTCGGATCGAAAACCGGTTAATGAGGATGAATTGTATTCCCTTTTCTGAGTATTTTGATAGAATATGACGAGTATCTGAAGACCTGAAAAAATCCACTTTCAATTTCACCAAATGTATCTAGTCAATAAGACAATAAAGTCAATTTTTTGATGTGCTCGGATCGAAAAGCGGTTAGTGAGGATGAATTGTATTCCCTTTTCTGAGTATTTTGATATAATATGACGAGTATCTGAAGACCTGAAAAAATCCACTTTCAATTTCACCAAATGTATCTAGTCAATAAGACAATAAAGTCAATTTTTTGATGTGCTCGGATCGAAAAGCGGTTAATGAGGATGAATTGTATTCCCTTTTCTGAGTATTTTGATATAATATGACGAGTATCTGAAGACCTGAAAAAATTCACTTTCAAGCTCACCAAATGTATCTAGATTGGCCTAGAAAGGGTCTTTAAAGTCAATTTTTTGATGTGCTCGGATCGAAAAGCGGTTAATGAGGATGAATTGTATTCCCTTTTCTGAGTATTTTGATATAATATGACGAGTATCTGAAGACCTGAAAAAATCCACTTTCAAGCTCACCAAATGTATCTAGATTGGCCTAGAAAGGGTCTTTAAAGTCAATTTTTTGATGTGCTCGGATCGAAAAGCGGTTAATGAGGATGAATTGTATTCCCTTTTCTGAGTATTTTGATATAATATGACGAGTATCTGAAGACCTGTAAAAATCCACTTTCAATTTCACCAAATGTATCTAGTCAATAAGACAATAAAGTCAATTTTTTGATGTGCTCGGATCGAAAAGCGGTTAATGAGGATGAATTGTATTCCCTTTTCTGAGTATTTTGATATAATATGACGAGTATCTGAAGACCTGAAAAAATCCACTTTCAAGCTCACCAAATGTATCTAGATTGGCCTAGAAAGGGTCTTTAAAGTCAATTTTTTGATGTGCTCGGATCGAAAACCGGTTAATGAGGATGAATTGTATTCCCTTTTCTGAGTATTTTGATATAATATGACGAGTATCTGAAGACCTGAAAAAATCCACTTTCAATTTCACCAAATGTATCTAGTCAATAAGACAATAAAGTCAATTTTTTGATGTGCTCGGATCGAAAAGCGGTTAGTGAGGATGAATTGTATTCCCTTTTCTGAGTATTTTGATATAATATGACGAGTATCTGAAGACCTGAAAAAATCCACTTTCAATTTCACCAAATGTATCTAGTCAATAAGACAATAAAGTCAATTTTTTGATGTGCTCGGATCGAAAAGCGGTTAATGAGGATGAATTGTATTCCCTTTTCTGAGTATTTTGATATAATATGACGAGTATCTGAAGACCTGAAAAAATCCACTTTCAATCTCACCAAATGTATCTAGTCAATAAGACAATAAAGTCAATTTTTTGATGTGCTCGGATCGAAAACCGGTTAATGAGGATGAATTGTATTCCCTTTTCTGAGTATTTTGATATAATATGACGAGTATCTGAAGACCTGAAAAAATCCACTTTCAAGCTCACCAAATGTATCTAGTCAATAAGACAATAAAGTCAATTTTTTGATGTGCTCGGATCGAAAAGCGATTAGTGAGGATGAATTGTATTCCCTTTTCTGAGTATTTTGATATAATATGACGAGTATCTGAAGACCTGAAAAAATCCACTTTCAAGCTCACCAAATGTATCTAGTCAATAAGACAATAAAGTCAATTTTTTGATGTGCTCGGATCGAAAACCGGTTAATGAGGATGAATTGTATTCCCTTTTCTGAGTATTTTGATATAATATGACGAGTATCTGAAGACCTGAAAAAATCCACTTTCAAGCTCACCAAATGTATCTAGTCAATAAGACAATAAAGTCAATTTTTTGATGTGCTCGGATCGAAAAGCGGTTAATGAGGATGAATTGTATTCCCTTTTCTGAGTATTTTGATATAATATGACGAGTATCTGAAGACCTGAAAAAATCCACTTTCAAGCTCACCAAATGTATCTAGTCAATAAGACAATAAAGTCAATTTTTTGATGTGCTCGGATCGAAAATCGGTTAGTGAGGATGAATTGTATTCCCTTTTCTGAGTATTTTGATATAATATGACGAGTATCTGAAGACCTGAAAAAATCCACTTTCAAGCTCACCAAATGTATCTAGTCAATAAGACAATAAAGTCAATTTTTTGATGTGCTCGGATCGAAAAGCGGTTAATGAGGATGAATTGTATTCCCTTTTCTGAGTATTTTGATATAATATGACGAGTATCTGAAGACCTGAAAAAATCCACTTTCAAGCTCACCAAATGTATCTAGTCAATAAGACAATAAAGTCAATTTTTTGATGTGCTCGGATCGAAAAGCGGTTAGTGAGGATGAATTGTATTCCCTTTTCTGAGTATTTTGATATAATATGACGAGTATCTGAAGACCTGAAAAAATCCACTTTCAAGCTCACCAAATGTATCTAGTCAATAAGACAATAAAGTCAATTTTTTGATGTGCTCGGATCGAAAAGCGGTTAATGAGGATGAATTGTATTCCCTTTTCTGAGTATTTTGATATAATATGACGAGTATCTGAAGACCTGAAAAAATCCACTTTCAAGCTCACCAAATGTATCTAGATTGGCCTAGAAAGGGTCTTTAAAGTCAATTTTTTGATGTGCTCGGATCGAAAAGCGGTTAATGAGGATGAATTGTATTCCCTTTTCTGAGTATTTTGATATAATATGACGAGTATCTGAAGACCTGAAAAAATCCACTTTCAAGCTCACCAAATGTATCTAGTCAATAAGACAATAAAGTCAATTTTTTGATGTGCTCGGATCGAAAAGCGGTTAGTGAGGATGAATTGTATTCCCTTTTCTGAGTATTTTGATATAATATGACGAGTATCTGAAGACCTGAAAAAATCCACTTTCAAGCTCACCAAATGTATCTAGTCAATAAGACAATAAAGTCAATTTTTTGATGTGCTCGGATCGAAAAGCGGTTAGTGAGGATGAATTGTATTCCCTTTTCTGAGTATTTTGATATAATATGACGAGTATCTGAAGACCTGAAAAAATCCACTTTCAAGCTCACCAAATGTATCTAGTCAATAAGACAATAAAGTCAATTTTTTGATGTGCTCGGATCGAAAAGCGGTTAATGAGGATGAATTGTATTCCCTTTTCTGAGTATTTTGATATAATATGACGAGTATCTGAAGACCTGAAAAAATCCACTTTCAAGCTCACCAAATGTATCTAGATTGGCCTAGAAAGGGTCTTTAAAGTCAATTTTTTGATGTGCTCGGATCGAAAAGCGGTTAATGAGGATGAATTGTATTCCCTTTTCTGAGTATTTTGATATAATATGACGAGTATCTGAAGACCTGAAAAAGTCCACTTTCAAGCTCACCAAATGTATCTAGTCAATAAGACAATAAAGTCAATTTTTTGATGTGCTCGGATCGAAAACCGGTTAATGAGGATGAATTGTATTCCCTTTTCTGAGTATTTTGATATAATATGACGAGTATCTGAAGACCTGAAAAAATCCACTTTCAAGCTCACCAAATGTATCTAGTCAATAAGACAATAAAGTCAATTTTTTGATGTGCTCGGATCGAAAAGCGGTTAATGAGGATGAATTGTATTCCCTTTTCTGAGTATTTTGATATTATATGACGAGTATCTGAAGACCTGAAAAAATCCACTTTCAAGCTCACCAAATGTATCTAGATTGGCCTAGAAAGGGTCTTTAAAGTCAATTTTTTGATGTGCTCGGATCGAAAAGCGGTTAATGAGGATGAATTGTATTCCCTTTTCTGAGTATTTTGATATAATATGACGAGTATCTGAAGACCTGAAAAAATCCACTTTCAAGCTCACCAAATGTATCTAGTCAATAAGACAATAAAGTCAATTTTTTGATGTGCTCGGATCGAAAAGCGGTTAATGAGGATGAATTGTATTCCCTTTTCTGAGTATTTTGATATAATATGACGAGTATCTGAAGACCTGAAAAAATCCACTTTCAAGCTCACCAAATGTATCTAGTCAATAAGACAATAAAGTCAATTTTTTGATGTGCTCGGATCGAAAACCGGTTAATGAGGATGAATTGTATTCCCTTTTCTGAGTATTTTGATATAATATGACGAGTATCTGAAGACCTGAAAAAATCCACTTTCAAGCTCACCAAATGTATCTAGATTGGCCTAGAAAGGGTCTTTAAAGTCAATTTTTTGATGTGCTCGGATCGAAAAGCGGTTAATGAGGATGAATTGTATTCCCTTTTCTGAGTATTTTGATATAATATGACGAGTATCTGAAGACCTGAAAAAATCCACTTTCAAGCTCACCAAATGTATCTAGTCAATAAGACAATAAAGTCAATTTTTTGATGTGCTCGGATCGAAAACCGGTTAATGAGGATGAATTGTATTCCCTTTTCTGAGTATTTTGATATAATATGACGAGTATCTGAAGACCTGAAAAAATCCACTTTCAAGCTCATTAAATGTATCTAGATTGGCCTAGAAAGGGTCTTTAAAGTCAATTTTTTGATGTGCTCGGATCGAAAACCGGTTAATGAGGATGAATTGTATTCCCTTTTCTGAGTATTTTGATATAATATGACGAGTATCTGAAGACCTGAAAAAATCCACTTTCAAGCTCACCAAATGTATCTAGTCAATAAGACAATAAAGTCAATTTTTTGATGTGCTCGGATCGAAAACCGGTTAATGAGGATGAATTGTATTCCCTTTTCTGAGTATTTTGATATAATATGACGAGTATCTGAAGACCTGAAAAAATCCACTTTCAAGCTCACCAAATGTATCTAGTCAATAAGACAATAAAGTCAATTTTTTGATGTGCTCGGATCGAAAACCGGTTAATGACGATGAATTGTATTCCCTTTTCTGAGTATTTTGATATAATATGACGAGTATCTGAAGACCTGAAAAAATCCACTTTCAAGCTCACCAAATGTATCTAGTCAATAAGACAATAAAGTCAATTTTTTGATGTGCTCGGATCGAAAAGCGGTTAGTGAGGATGAATTGTATTCCCTTTTCTGAGTATTTTGATATAATATGACGAGTATCTGAAGACCTGAAAAAATCCACTTTCAAGCTCACCAAATGTATCTAGATTGGCCTAGAAAGGGTCTTTAAAGTCAATTTTTTGATGTGCTCGGATCGAAAACCGGTTAATGAGGATGAATTGTATTCCCTTTTCTGAGTATTTTGATATAATATGACGAGTATCTGAAGACCTGAAAAAATCCACTTTCAAGCTCACCAAATGTATCTAGTCAATAAGACAATAAAGTCAATTTTTTGATGTGCTCGGATCGAAAAGCGGTTAATGAGGATGAATTGTATTCCCTTTTCTGAGTATTTTGATATAATATGACGAGTATCTGAAGACCTGAAAAAATCCACTTTCAAGCTCACCAAATGTATCTAGATTGGCCTAGAAAGGGTCTTTAAAGTCAATTTTTTGATGTGATCGGATCGAAAAGCGGTTAATGAGGATGAATTGTATTCCCTTTTCTGAGTATTTTGATATAATATGACGAGTATCTGAAGACCTGAAAAAATCCACTTTCAAGCTCACCAAATGTATCTTGTCAATAAGACAATAAAGTCAATTTTTTGATGTGCTCGGATCGAAAAGCGGTTAATGAGGATGAATTGTATTCCCTTTTCTGAGTATTTTGATATAGTATGACGAGTATCTGAAGACCTGAAAAAATCCACTTTCAAGCTCACCAAATGTATCTAGTCAATAAGACAATAAAGTCAATTTTTTGATGTGCTCGGATCGAAAAGCGGTTAATGAGGATGAATTGTATTCCCTTTTCTGAGTATTTTGATATAATATGACGAGTATCTGAAGACCTGAAAAAATCCACTTTCAAGCTCACCAAATGTATCTAGATTGGCCTAGAAAGGGTCTTTAAAGTCAATTTTTTGGTGTGCTCGGATCGAAAACCGGTTAATGAGGATGAATTGTATTCCCTTTTATGAGTATTTTGATATAATATGACGAGTATCTGAAGACCTGAAAAAATCCACTTTCAAGCTCACCAAATGTATCTAGTCAATAAGACAATAAAGTCAATTTTTTGATGTGCTCGGATCGAAAAGCGGTTAATGAGGATGAATTGTATTCCCTTTTCTGAGTATTTTGATATAATATGACGAGTATCTGAAGACCTGAAAAAATCCACTTTCAAGCTCACCAAATGTATCTAGATTGGCCTAGAAAGGGTCTTTAAAGTCAATTTTTTGATGTGCTCGGATCGAAAAGCGGTTAATGAGGATGAATTGTATTCCCTTTTCTGAGTATTTTGATATAATATGACGAGTATCTGAAGACCTGAAAAAATCCACTTTCAAGCTCACCAAATGTATCTAGTCAATAAGACAATAAAGTCAATTTTTTGATGTGCTCGGATCGAAAAGCGGTTAATGAGGATGAATTGTATTCCCTTTTCTGAGTATTTTGATATAATGTGACGAGTATCTGAAGACCTGAAAAAATCCACTTTCAAGCTCACCAAATGTATCTAGATTGGCCTAGAAAGGGTCTTTAAAGTCAATTTTTTGATGTGCTCGGATCGAAAAGCGGTTAATGAGGATGAATTGTATTCCCTTTTCTGAGTATTTTGATATAATATGACGAGTATCTGAAGACCTGAAAAAATCCACTTTCAAGCTCACCAAATGTATCTAGTCAATAAGACAATAAAGTCAATTTTTTGATGTGCTCGGATCGAAAAGCGGTTAATGAGGATGAATTGTATTCCCTTTTCTGAGTATTTTGATATAATATGACGAGTATCTGAAGACCTGAAAAAATCCACTTTCAAGCTCACCAAATGTATCTAGATTGGCCTAGAAAGGGTCTTTAAAGTCAATTTTTTGATGTGCTCGGATCGAAAAGCGGTTAATGAGGATGAATTGTATTCCCTTTTCTGAGTATTTTGATATAATATGACGAGTATCTGAAGACCTGAAAAAATCCACTTTCAAGCTCACCAAATGTATCTAGTCAATAAGACAATAAAGTCAATTTTTTGATGTGCTCGGATCGAAAACCTGTTAATGAGGATGAATTGTATTCCCTTTTCTGAGTATTTTGATATAATATGACGAGTATCTGAAGACCTGAAAAAATCCACTTTCAAGCTCACCAAATGTATCTAGTCAATAAGACAATAAAGTCAATTTTTTGATGTGCTCGGATCGAAAACCGGTTAATGAGGATGAATTGTATTCCCTTTTCTGAGTATTTTGATATAATATGACGAGTATCTGAAGACCTGAAAAAATCCACTTTCAAGCTCACCAAATGTATCTAGTCAATAAGACAATAAAGTCAATTTTTTGATGTGCTCGGATCGAAAAGCGGTTAATGAGGATGAATTGTATTCCCTTTTCTGAGTATTTTGATATAATATGACGAGTATCTGAAGACCTGAAAAAATCCACTTTCAAGCTCACCAAATGTATCTAGATTGGCCTAGAAAGGGTCTTTAAAGTCAATTTTTTGATGTGCTCGGATCGAAAAGCGGTTAATGAGGATGAATTGTATTCCCTTTTCTGAGTATTTTGATATAATATGACGAGTATCTGAAGACCTGAAAAAATCCACTTTCAAGCTCACCAAATGTATCTAGTCAATAAGACAATAAAGTCAATTTTTTGATGTGCTCGGATCGAAAAGCGGTTAATGAGGATGAATTGTATTCCCTTTTCTGAGTATTTTGATATAATATGACGAGTATCTGAAGACCTGAAAAAATCCACTTTCAAGCTCACCAAATGTATCTAGTCAATAAGACAATAAAGTCAATTTTTTGATGTGCTCGGATCGAAAACCGGTTAATGAGGATGAATTGAATTCCCTTTTCTGAGTATTTTGATATAATATGACGAGTATCTGAAGACCTGAAAAAATCCACTTTCAAGCTCACCAAATGTATCTAGTCAATAAGACAATAAAGTCAATTTTTTGATGTGCTCGGATCGAAAACCGGTTAATGAGGATGAATTGTATTCCCTTTTCTGAGTATTTTGATATAATATGACGAGTATCTGAAGACCTGAAAAAATCCACTTTCAAGCTCACCAAATGTATCTAGTCAATAAGACAATAAAGTCAATTTTTTGATGTGCTCGGATCGAAAAGCGGTTAGTGAGGATGAATTGTATTCCCTTTTCTGAGTATTTTGATATAATATGACGAGTATCTGAAGACCTGAAAAAATCCACTTTCAAGCTCACCAAATGTATCTAGTCAATAAGACAATAAAGTCAATTTTTTGATGTGCTCGGATCAAAAAGCGGTTAGTGAGGATGAATTGTATTCCCTTTTCTGAGTATTTTGATATAATATGACGAGTATCTGAAGACCTGAAAAAATCCACTTTCAAGCTCACCAAATGTATCTAGTCAATAAGACAATAAAGTCAATTTTTTGATGTGCTCGGATCGAAAACCGGTTAATGAGGATGAATTGTATTCCCTTTTCTGAGTATTTTGATATAATATGACGAGTATCTGAAGACCTGAAAAAATCCACTTTCAAGCTCACCAAATGTATCTAGTCAATAAGACAATAAAGTCAATTTTTTGATGTGCTCGGATCGAAAAGCGGTTAATGAGGATGAATTGTATTCCCTTTTCTGAGTATTTTGATATAATATGACGAGTATCTGAAGACCTGAAAAAATCCACTTTCAAGCTCACCAAATGTATCTAGTCAATAAGACAATAAAGTCAATTTTTTGATGTGCTCGGATCGAAAAGCGGTTAGTGAGGATGAATTGTATTCCCTTTTCTGAGTATTTTGATATAATATGACGAGTATCTGAAGACCTGAAAAAATCCACTTTCAAGCTCACCAAATGTATCTAGTCAATAAGACAATAAAGTCAATTTTTTGATGTGCTCGGATCGAAAACCGGTTAATGAGGATGAATTGTATTCCCTTTTCTGAGTATTTTGATATAATATGACGAGTATCTGAAGACCTGAAAAAATCCACTTTCAATTTCACCAAATGTATCTAGTCAATAAGACAATAAAGTCAATTTTTTGATGTGCTCGGATCGAAAGCCGGTTAATGAGGATGAATTGTATTCCCTTTTCTGAGTATTTTGATATAATATGACGAGTATCTGAAGACCTGAAAAAATCCACTTTCAAGCTCACCAAATGTATCTAGTCAATAAGACAATAAAGTCAATTTTTTGATGTGCTCGGATCGAAAAGCGGTTAGTGGGGATGAATTGTATTCCCATTTCTGAGTATTTTGATATAATATGACGAGTATCTGAAGACCTGAAAAAATCCACTTTCAAGCTCACCAAATGTATCTAGTCAATAAGACAATAAAGTCAATTTTTTGATGTGCTCGGATCGAAAAGCGGTTAGTGAGGATGAATTGTATTCCCTTTTCTGAGTATTTTGATATAATATGACGAGTATCTGAAGACCTGAAAAAATCCACTTTCAAGCTCACCAAATGTATCTAGTCAATAAGACAATAAAGTCAATTTTTTGATGTGCTCGGATCGAAAAGCGGTTAGTGAGGATGAATTGTATTCCCTTTTCTGAGTATTTTGATATAATATGACGAGTATCTGAAGACCTGAAAAAATCCACTTTCAAGCTCACCAAATGTATCTAGTCAATAAGACAATAAAGTCAATTTTTTGATGTGCTCGGATCGAAAAGCGGTTAGTGAGGATGAATTGTATTCCCTTTTCTGAGTATTTTGATATAATATGACGAGTATCTGAAGACCTGAAAAAATCCACTTTCAAGCTCACCAAATGTATCTAGTCAATAAGACAATAAAGTCAATTTTTTGATGTGCTCGGATCGAAAAGCGGTTAATGAGGATGAATTGTATTCCCTTTTCTGAGTATTTTGATATAATATGACGAGTATCTGAAGACCTGAAAAAATCCACTTTCAAGCTCACCAAATGTATCTAGATTGGCCTAGAAAGGGTCTTTAAAGTCAATTTTTTGGTGTGCTCGGATCGAAAACCGGTTAATGAGGATGAATTGTATTCCCTTTTCTGAGTATTTTGATATAATATGACGAGTATCTGAAGACCTGAAAAAATCCACTTTCAAGCTCACCAAATGTATCTAGTCAATAAGACAATAAAGTCAATTTTTTGATGTGCTCGGATCGAAAAGCTGTTAATGAGGATGAATTGTATTCCCTTTTCTGAGTATTTTGATATAATATGACGAGTATCTGAAGACCTGAAAAAATCCACTTTCAAGCTCACCAAATGTATCTAGATTGGCCTAGAAAGGGTCTTTAAAGTCAATTTTTTGATGTGCTCGGATCGAAAAGCGGTTAATGAGGATGAATTGTATTCCCTTTTCTGAGTATTTTGATATAATATGACGAGTATCTGAAGACCTGAAAAAATCCACTTTCAAGCTCACCAAATGTATCTAGTCAATAAGACAATAAAGTCAATTTTTTGATGTGCTCGGATCGAAAAGCGGTTAATGAGGATGAATTGTATTCCCTTTTCTGAGTATTTTGATATAATATGACGAGTATCTGAAGACCTGAAAAAATCCACTTTCAAGCTCACCAAATGTATCTAGTCAATAAGACAATAAAGTCAATTTTTTGATGTGCTCGGATCGAAAAGCGGTTAATGAGGATGAATTGTATTCCCTTTTCTGAGTATTTTGATATAATATGACGAGTATCTGAAGACCTGAAAAAATCCACTTTCAAGCTCACCAAATGTATCTAGTCAATAAGACAATAAAGTCAATTTTTTGATGTGCTCGGATCGAAAAGCGGTTAATGAGGATGAATTGTATTCCCTTTTCTGAGTATTTTGATATAATATGACGAGTATCTGAAGACCTGAAAAAATCCACTTTCAAGCTCACCAAATGTATCTAGATTGGCCTAGAAAGGGTCTTTAAAGTCAATTTTTTGATGTGCTCGGATCGAAAAGCGGTTAATGAGGATGAATTGTATTCCCTTTTCTGAGTATTTTGATATAATATGACGAGTATCTGAAGACCTGAAAAAATCCACTTTCAAGCTCACCAAATGTATCTAGTCAATAAGACAATAAAGTCAATTTTTTGATGTGCTCGGATCGAAAAGCGGTTAATGAGGATGAATTGTATTCCCTTTTCTGAGTATTTTGATATAATATGACGAGTATCTGAAGACCTGAAAAAATCCACTTTCAAGCTCACCAAATGTATCTAGTCAATAAGACAATAAAGTCAATTTTTTGATGTGCTTGGATCGAAAACCGGTTAATGAGGATGAATTGAATTCCCTTTTCTGAGTATTTTGATATAATATGACGAGTATCTGAAGACCTGAAAAAATCCACTTTCAAGCTCACCAAATGTATCTAGTCAATAAGACAATAAAGTCAATTTTTTGATGTGCTCGGATCGAAAACCGGTTAATGAGGATGAATTGTATTCCCTTTTCTGAGTATTTTGATATAATATGACGAGTATCTGAAGACCTGAAAAAATCCACTTTCAAGCTCACCAAATGTATCTAGTCAATAAGACAATAAAGTCAATTTTTTGATGTGCTCGGATCGAAAAGCGGTTAGTGAGGATGAATTGTATTCCCTTTTCTGAGTATTTTGATATAATATGACGAGTATCTGAAGACCTGAAAAAATCCACTTTCAAGCTCACCAAATGTATCTAGTCAATAAGACAATAAAGTCAATTTTTTGATGTGCTCGGATCAAAAAGCGGTTAGTGAGGATGAATTGTATTCCCTTTTCTGAGTATTTTGATATAATATGACGAGTATCTGAAGACCTGAAAAAATCCACTTTCAAGCTCACCAAATGTATCTAGTCAATAAGACAATAAAGTCAATTTTTTGATGTGCTCGGATCGAAAACCGGTTAATGAGGATGAATTGTATTCCCTTTTCTGAGTATTTTGATATAATATGACGAGTATCTGAAGACCTGAAAAAATCCACTTTCAAGCTCACCAAATGTATCTAGTCAATAAGACAATAAAGTCAATTTTTTGATGTGCTCGGATCGAAAAGCGGTTAATGAGGATGAATTGTATTCCCTTTTCTGAGTATTTTGATATAATATGACGAGTATCTGAAGACCTGAAAAAATCCACTTTCAAGCTCACCAAATGTATCTAGTCAATAAGACAATAAAGTCAATTTTTTGATGTGCTCGGATCGAAAAGCGGTTAGTGAGGATGAATTGTATTCCCTTTTCTGAGTATTTTGATATAATATGACGAGTATCTGAAGACCTGAAAAAATCCACTTTCAAGCTCACCAAATGTATCTAGTCAATAAGACAATAAAGTAAATTTTTTGATGTGCTCGGATCGAAAACCGGTTAATGAGGATGAATTGTATTCCCTTTTCTGAGTATTTTGATATAATATGACGAGTATCTGAAGACCTGAAAAAATCCACTTTCAATTTCACCAAATGTATCTAGTCAATAAGACAATAAAGTCAATTTTTTGATGTGCTCGGATCGAAAGCCGGTTAATGAGGATGAATTGTATTCCCTTTTCTGAGTATTTTGATATAATATGACGAGTATCTGAAGACCTGAAAAAATCCACTTTCAAGCTCACCAAATGTATCTAGTCAATAAGACAATAAAGTCAATTTTTTGATGTGCTCGGATCGAAAAGCGGTTAGTGGGGATGAATTGTATTCCCTTTTCTGAGTATTTTGATATAATATGACGAGTATCTGAAGACCTGAAAAAATCCACTTTCAAGCTCACCAAATGTATCTAGTCAATAAGACAATAAAGTCAATTTTTTGATGTGCTCGGATCGAAAAGCGGTTAGTGAGGATGAATTGTATTCCCTTTTCTGAGTATTTTGATATAATATGACGAGTATCTGAAGACCTGAAAAAATCCACTTTCAAGCTCACCAAATGTATCTAGTCAATAAGACAATAAAGTCAATTTTTTGATGTGCTCGGATCGAAAAGCGGTTAGTGAGGATGAATTGTATTCCCTTTTCTGAGTATTTTGATATAATATGACGAGTATCTGAAGACCTGAAAAAATCCACTTTCAAGCTCACCAAATGTATCTAGTCAATAAGACAATAAAGTCAATTTTTTGATGTGCTCGGATCGAAAAGCGGTTAGTGAGGATGAATTGTATTCCCTTTTCTGAGTATTTTGATATAATATGACGAGTATCTGAAGACCTGAAAAAATCCACTTTCAAGCTCACCAAATGTATCTAGTCAATAAGACAATAAAGTCAATTTTTTGATGTGCTCGGATCGAAAAGCGGTTAATGAGGATGAATTGTATTCCCTTTTCTGAGTATTTTGATATAATATGACGAGTATCTGAAGACCTGAAAAAATCCACTTTCAAGCTCACCAAATGTATCTAGATTGGCCTAGAAAGGGTCTTTAAAGTCAATTTTTTGGTGTGCTCGGATCGAAAACCGGTTAATGAGGATGAATTGTATTCCCTTTTCTGAGTATTTTGATATAATATGACGAGTATCTGAAGACCTGAAAAAATCCACTTTCAAGCTCACCAAATGTATCTAGTCAATAAGACAATAAAGTCAATTTTTTGATGTGCTCGGATCGAAAAGCGGTTAATGAGGATGAATTGTATTCCCTTTTCTGAGTATTTTGATATAATATGACGAGTATCTGAAGACCTGAAAAAATCCACTTTCAAGCTCACCAAATGTATCTAGATTGGCCTAGAATGGGTCTTTAAAGTCAATTTTTTGATGTGCTCGGATCGAAAAGCGGTTAATGAGGATGAATTGTATTCCCTTTTCTGAGTATTTTGATATAATATGACGAGTATCTGAAGACCTGAAAAAATCCACTTTCAAGCTCACCAAATGTATCTAGTCAATAAGACAATAAAGTCAATTTTTTGATGTGCTCGGATCGAAAAGCGGTTAATGAGGATGAATTGTATTCCCTTTTCTGAGTATTTTGATATAATATGACGAGTATCTGAAGACCTGAAAAAATCCACTTTCAAGCTCACCAAATGTATCTAGTCAATAAGACAATAAAGTCAATTTTTTGATGTGCTCGGATCGAAAAGCGGTTAATGAGGATGAATTGTATTCCCTTTTCTGAGTATTTTGATATAATATGACGAGTATCTGAAGACCTGAAAAAATCCACTTTCAAGCTCACCAAATGTATCTAGTCAATAAGACAATAAAGTCAATTTTTTGATGTGCTCGGATCGAAAACCGGTTAATGAGGATGAATTGTATTCCCTTTTCTGAGTATTTTGATATAATATGACGAGTATCTGAAGACCTGAAAAAATCCACTTTCAAGCTCACCAAATGTATCTAGATTGGCCTAGAAAGGGTCTTTAAAGTCAATTTTTTGATGTGCTCGGATCGAAAAGCGGTTAATGAGGATGAATTGTATTCCCTTTTCTGAGTATTTTGATATAATATGACGAGTATCTGAAGACCTGAAAAAATCCACTTTCAAGCTCACCAAATGTATCTAGTCAATAAGACAATAAAGTCAATTTTTTGATGTGCTCGGATCGAAAACCTGTTAATGAGGATGAATTGTATTCCCTTTTCTGAGTATTTTGATATAATATGACGAGTATCTGAAGACCTGAAAAAATCCACTTTCAAGCTCACCAAATGTATCTAGTCAATAAGACAATAAAGTCAATTTTTTGATGTGCTCGGATCGAAAAGCGGTTAATGAGGATGAATTGTATTCCCTTTTCTGAGTATTTTGATATAATATGACGAGTATCTGAAGACCTGAAAAAATCCACTTTCAAGCTCACCAAATGTATCTAGTCAATAAGACAATAAAGTCAATTTTTTGATGTGCTCGGATCGAAAAGCGGTTAATGAGGATGAATTGTATTCCCTTTTCTGAGTATTTTGATATAATATGACGAGTATCTGAAGACCTGAAAAAATCCACTTTCAAGCTCACCAAATGTATCTAGATTGGCCTAGAAAGGGTCTTTAAAGTCAATTTTTTGATGTGCTCGGATCGAAAAGCGGTTAATGAGGATGAATTGTATTCCCTTTTCTGAGTATTTTGATATAATATGACGAGTATCTGAAGACCTGAAAAAATCCACTTTCAAGCTCACCAAATGTATCTAGTCAATAAGACAATAAAGTCAATTTTTTGATGTGCTCGGATCGAAAAGCGGTTAATGAGGATGAATTGTAATCCCTTTTCTGAGTATTTTGATATAATATGACGAGTATCTGAAGACCTGAAAAAATCCACTTTCAAGCTCACCAAATGTATCTAGTCAATAAGACAATAAAGTCAATTTTTTGATGTGCTTGGATCGAAAACCGGTTAATGAGGATGAATTGAATTCCCTTTTCTGAGTATTTTGATATAATATGACGAGTATCTGAAGACCTGAAAAAAATCCACTTTCAAGCTCACCAAATGTATCTAGTCAATAAGACAATAAAGTCAATTTTTTGATGTGCTCGGATCGAAAACCGGTTAATGAGGATGAATTGTATTCCCTTTTCTGAGTATTTTGATATAATATGACGAGTATCTGAAGACCTGAAAAAATCCACTTTCAAGCTCACCAAATGTATCTAGTCAATAAGACAATAAAGTCAATTTTTTGATGTGCTCGGATCGAAAAGCGGTTAGTGAGGATGAATTGTATTCCCTTTTCTGAGTATTTTGATATAATATGACGAGTATCTGAAGACCTGAAAAAATCCACTTTCAAGCTCACCAAATGTATCTAGTCAATAAGACAATAAAGTCAATTTTTTGATGTGCTCGGATCAAAAAGCGGTTAGTGAGGATGAATTGTATTCCCTTTTCTGAGTATTTTGATATAATATGACGAGTATCTGAAGACCTGAAAAAATCCACTTTCAAGCTCACCAAATGTATCTAGTCAATAAGACAATAAAGTCAATTTTTTGATGTGCTCGGATCGAAAACCGGTTAATGAGGATGAATTGTATTCCCTTTTCTGAGTATTTTGATATAATATGACGAGTATCTGAAGACCTGAAAAAATCCACTTTCAAGCTCACCAAATGTATCTAGTCAATAAGACAATAAAGTCAATTTTTTGATGTGCTCGGATCGAAAAGCGGTTAATGAGGATGAATTGTATTCCCTTTTCTGAGTATTTTGATATAATATGACGAGTATCTGAAGACCTGAAAAAATCCACTTTCAAGCTCACCAAATGTATCTAGTCAATAAGACAATAAAGTCAATTTTTTGATGTGCTCGGATCGAAAAGCGGTTAATGAGGATGAATTGTATTCCCTTTTCTGAGTATTTTGATATAATATGACGAGTATCTGAAGACCTGAAAAAATCCACTTTCAAGCTCACCAAATGTATCTAGTCAATAAGACAATAAAGTCAATTTTTTGATGTGCTCGGATCGAAAACCGGTTAATGAGGATGAATTGTATTCCCTTTTCTGAGTATTTTGATATAATATGACGAGTATCTGAAGACCTGAAAAAATCCACTTTAAGCTCACCAAATGTATCTAGTCAATAAGACAATAAAGTCAATTTTTTGATGTGCTCGGATCGAAAGCCGGTTAATGAGGATGAATTGTATTCCCTTTTCTGAGTATTTTGATATAATATGACGAGTATCTGAAGACCTGAAAAAATCCACTTTCAAGCTCACCAAATGTATCTAGTCAATAAGACAATAAAGTCAATTTTTTGATGTGCTCGGTTCGAAAAGCGGTTAGTGAGGATGAATTGTATTCCCTTTTCTGAGTATTTTGATATAATATGACGAGTATCTGAAGACCTGAAAAAATCCACTTTCAAGCTCACCAAATGTATCTAGTCAATAAGACAATAAAGTCAATTTTTTGATGTGCTCGGATCGAAAAGCGGTTAGTGAGGATGAATTGTATTCCCTTTTCTGAGTATTTTGATATAATATGACGAGTATCTGAAGACCTGAAAAAATCCACTTTCAAGCTCACCAAATGTATCTAGTCAATAAGACAATAAAGTCAATTTTTTGATGTGCTCGGATCGAAAAGCGGTTAGTGAGGATGAATTGTATTCCCTTTTCTGAGTATTTTGATATAATATGACGAGTATCTGAAGACCTGAAAAAATCCACTTTCAAGCTCACCAAATGTATCTAGTCAATAAGACAATAAAGTCAATTTTTTGATGTGCTCGGATCGAAAAGCGGTTAATGAGGATGAATTGTATTCCCTTTTCTGAGTATTTTGATATAATATGACGAGTATCTGAAGACCTGAAAAAATCCACTTTCAAGCTCACCAAATGTATCTAGTCAATAAGACAATAAAGTCAATTTTTTGATGTGCTCGGATCGAAAAGCGGTTAATGAGGATGAATTGTATTCCCTTTTCTGAGTATTTTGATATAATATGACGAGTATCTGAAGACCTGAAAAAATCCACTTTCAAGCTCACCAAATGTATCTAGATTGGCCTAGAAAGGGTCTTTAAAGTCAATTTTTTGATGTGCTCGGATCGAAAAGCGGTTAATGAGGATGAATTGTATTCCCTTTTCTGAGTATTTTGATATAATATGACGAGTATCTGAAGACCTGAAAAAATCCACTTTCAAGCTCACCAAATGTATCTAGTCAATAAGACAATAAAGTCAATTTTTTGATGTGCTCGAATCGAAAACCTGTTAATGAGGATGAATTGTATTCCCTTTTCTGAGTATTTTGATATAATATGACGAGTATCTGAAGACCTGAAAAAATCCACTTTCAAGCTCACCAAATGTATCTAGTCAATAAGACAATAAAGTCAATTTTTTGATGTGCTCGGATCGAAAAGCGGTTAATGAGGATGAATTGTATTCCCTTTTCTGAGTATTTTGATATAATATGACGAGTATCTGAAGACCTGAAAAAATCCACTTTCAAGCTCACCAAATGTATCTAGTCAATAAGACAATAAAGTAAATTTTTTGATGTGCTCGGATCGAAAACCGGTTAATGAGGATGAATTGTATTCCCTTTTCTGAGTATTTTGATATAATATGACGAGTATCTGAAGACCTGAAAAAATCCACTTTCAAGCTCACCAAATGTAGTCAATAAGACAATAAAGTCAATTTTTTGATGTGCTCGGATCGAAAACCGGTTAATGAGGATGAATTGTATTCCCTTTTCTGAGTATTTTGATATAATATGACGAGTATCTGAAGACCTGAAAAAATCCACTTTCAAGCTCACCAAATGTATCTAGATTGGCCTAGAAAGGGTCTTTAAAGTCAATTTTTTGATGTGCTCGGATCGAAAAGCGGTTAATGAGGATGAATTGTATTCCCTTTTCTGAGTATTTTGATATAATATGACGAGTATCTGAAGACCTGAAAAAATCCACTTTCAAGCTCACCAAATGTAGTCAATAAGACAATAAAGTCAATTTTTTGATGTGCTCGGATCGAAAACCGGTTAATGAGGATGAATTGTATTCCCTTTTCTGAGTATTTTGATATAATATGACGAGTATCTGAAGACCTGAAAAAATCCACTTTCAAGCTCACCAAATGTAGTCAATAAGACAATAAAGTCAATTTTTTGATGTGCTCGGATCGAAAACCGGTTAATGAGGATGAATTGTATTCCCTTTTCTGAGTATTTTGATATAATATGACGAGTATCTGAAGACCTGAAAAAATCCACTTTCAAGCTCACCAAATGTATCTAGTCAATAAGACAATAAAGTCAATTTTTTGATGTGCTCGGATCGAAAACCGGTTAATGAGGATGAATTGTATTCCCTTTTCTGAGTATTTTGATATAATATGACGAGTATCTGAAGACCTGAAAAAATCCACTTTCAAGCTCACCAAATGTATCTAGTCAATAAGACAATAAAGTCAATTTTTTGATGTGCTCGGTTCGAAAACCGGTTAATGAGGATGAATTGTATTCCCTTTTCTGAGTATTTTGATATAATATGACGAGTATCTGAAGACCTGAAAAAATCCACTTTCAAGCTCACCAAATGTATCTAGTCAATAAGACAATAAAGTCAATTTTTTGATGTGCTCGGATCGAAAAGCGGTTTGTGAGGATGAATTGTATTCCCTTTTCTGAGTATTTTGATATAATATGACGAGTATCTGAAGACCTGAAAAAATCCACTTTCAAGCTCACCAAATGTATCTAGTCAATAAGACAATAAAGTCAATTTTTTGATGTGCTCGAATCGAAAAGCGGTTAGTGAGGATGAATTGTATTCCCTTTTCCGAGTATTTTGATATAATATGACGAGTATCTGAAGACCTGAAAAAATCCACTTTCAAGCTCACCAAATGTATCTAGTCAATAAGACAATAAAGTCAATTTTTTGATGTGCTCGGATCGAAAACCGGTTAATGAGGATGAATTGTATTCCCTTTTCTGAGTATTTTGATATAATATGACGAGTATCTGAAGACCTGAAAAAATCCACTTTCAAGCTCACCAAATGTATCTAGTCAATAAGACAATAAAGTCAATTTTTTGATGTGCTCGGATCGAAAAGCGGTTAATGAGGATGAATTGTATTCCCTTTTCTGAGTATTTTGATATAATATGACGAGTATCTGAAGACCTGAAAAAATCCACTTTCAAGCTCACCAAATGTATCTAGTCAATAAGACAATAAAGTCAATTTTTTGATGTGCTCGGATCGAAAAGCGGTTAATGAGGATGAATTGTATTCCCTTTTCTGAGTATTTTGATATAATATGACGAGTATCTGAAGACCTGAAAAAATCCACTTTCATGCTCACCAAATGTATCTAGTCAATAAGACAATAAAGTCAATTTTTTGATGTGCTCGGATCGAAAAGCGGTTAGTGAGGATGAATTGTATTCCCTTTTCTGAGTATTTTGATATAATATGACGAGTATCTGAAGACCTGAAAAAATCCACTTTCAAGCTCACCAAATGTATCTAGATTGGCCTAGAAAGGGTCTTTAAAGTCAATTTTTTGATGTGCTCGGATCGAAAAGCGGTTAATGAGGATGAATTGTATTCCCTTTTCTGAGTATTTTGATATAATATGACGAGTATCTGAAGACCTGAAAAAATCCACTTTCAAGCTCACCAAATGTAGTCAATAAGACAATAAAGTCAATTTTTTGATGTGCTCGGATCGAAAACCGGTTAATGAGGATGAATTGTATTCCCTTTTCTGAGTATTTTGATATAATATGACGAGTATCTGAAGACCTGAAAAAATCCACTTTCAAGCTCACCAAATGTAGTCAATAAGACAATAAAGTCAATTTTTTGATGTGCTCGGATCGAAAACCGGTTAATGAGGATGAATTGTATTCCCTTTTCTGAGTATTTTGATATAATATGACGAGTATCTGAAGACCTGAAAAAATCCACTTTCAAGCTCACCAAATGTATCTAGTCAATAAGACAATAAAGTCAATTTTTTGATGTGCTCGGATCGAAAACCGGTTAATGAGGATGAATTGTATTCCCTTTTCTGAGTATTTTGATATAATATGACGAGTATCTGAAGACCTGAAAAAATCCACTTTCAAGCTCACCAAATGTATCTAGTCAATAAGACAATAAAGTCAATTTTTTGATGTGCTCGGTTCGAAAACCGGTTAATGAGGATGAATTGTATTCCCTTTTCTGAGTATTTTGATATAATATGACGAGTATCTGAAGACCTGAAAAAATCCACTTTCAAGCTCACCAAATGTATCTAGTCAATAAGACAATAAAGTCAATTTTTTGATGTGCTCGGATCGAAAAGCGGTTTGTGAGGATGAATTGTATTCCCTTTTCTGAGTATTTTGATATAATATGACGAGTATCTGAAGACCTGAAAAAATCCACTTTCAAGCTCACCAAATGTATCTAGTCAATAAGACAATAAAGTCAATTTTTTGATGTGCTCGAATCGAAAAGCGGTTAGTGAGGATGAATTGTATTCCCTTTTCCGAGTATTTTGATATAATATGACGAGTATCTGAAGACCTGAAAAAATCCACTTTCAAGCTCACCAAATGTATCTAGTCAATAAGACAATAAAGTCAATTTTTTGATGTGCTCGGATCGAAAACCGGTTAATGAGGATGAATTGTATTCCCTTTTCTGAGTATTTTGATATAATATGACGAGTATCTGAAGACCTGAAAAAATCCACTTTCAAGCTCACCAAATGTATCTAGTCAATAAGACAATAAAGTCAATTTTTTGATGTGCTCGGATCGAAAAGCGGTTAATGAGGATGAATTGTATTCCCTTTTCTGAGTATTTTGATATAATATGACGAGTATCTGAAGACCTGAAAAAATCCACTTTCAAGCTCACCAAATGTATCTAGTCAATAAGACAATAAAGTCAATTTTTTGATGTGCTCGGATCGAAAAGCGGTTAATGAGGATGAATTGTATTCCCTTTTCTGAGTATTTTGATATAATATGACGAGTATCTGAAGACCTGAAAAAATCCACTTTCATGCTCACCAAATGTATCTAGTCAATAAGACAATAAAGTCAATTTTTTGATGTGCTCGGATCGAAAAGCGGTTAGTGAGGATGAATTGTATTCCCTTTTCTGAGTATTTTGATATAATATGACGAGTATCTGAAGACCTGAAAAAATCCACTTTCAAGCTCACCAAATGTATCTAGATTGGCCTAGAAAGGGTCTTTAAAGTCAATTTTTTGATGTGCTCGGATCGAAAAGCGGTTAATGAGGATGAACTGTATTCCCTTTTCTGAGTATTTTGATATAATATGACGAGTATCTGAAGACCTGAAAAAATCCACTTTCAAGCTCACCAAATGTATCTAGATTGGCCTAGAAAGGGTCTTTAAAGTCAATTTTTTGATGTGCTCGGATCGAAAACCGGTTAATGAGGATGAATTGTATTCCCTTTTCTGAGTATTTTGATATAATATGACGAGTATCTGAAGACCTGAAAAAATCCACTTTCAAGCTCACCAAATGTATCTAGTCAATAAGACAATAAAGTCAATTTTTTGATGTGCTCGGATCGAAAAGCGGTTAATGAGGATGAATTGTATTCCCTTTTCTGAGTATTTTGATATAATATGACGAGTATCTGAAGACCTGAAAAAATCCACTTTCAAGCTCACCAAATGTATCTAGATTGGCCTAGAAAGGGTCTTTAAAGTCAATTTTTTGATGTGCTCGGATCGAAAACCGGTTAATGAGGATGAATTGTATTCCCTTTTCTGAGTATTTTGATATAATATGACGAGTATCTGAAGACCTGAAAAAATCCACTTTCAAGCTCACCAAATGTATCTAGATTGGCCTAGAAAGGGTCTTTAAAGTCAATTTTTTGATGTGCTCAGATCGAAAACCTGTTAATGAGGATGAATTGTATTCCCTTTTCTGAGTATTTTGATATAATATGACGAGTATCTGAAGACCTGAAAAAATCCACTTTCAAGCTCACCAAATGTATCTAGTCAATAAGACAATAAAGTCAATTTTTTGATGTGCTCGGATCGAAAACCGGTTAATGAGGATGAATTGTATTCCCTTTTCTGAGTATTTTGATATAATATGACGAGTATCTGAAGACCTGAAAAAATCCACTTTCAAGCTCACCAAATGTATCTAGATTGGCCTAGAAAGGGTCTTTTAAGTCAATTTTTTGATGTGCTCGGATCGAAAAGCGGTTAATGAGGATGAATTGTATTCCCTTTTCTGAGTATTTTGATATAATATGACGAGTATCTGAAGACCTGAAAAAATCCACTTTCAAGCTCACCAAATGTATATAGATTGGCCTAGAAAGGGTCTTTAAAGTCAATTTTTTGATGTGCTCTGATCGAAAAGCGGTTAATGAGGATGAATTGTATTCCCTTTTCTGAGTATTTTGATATAATATGACGAGTATCTGAAGACCTGAAAAAATCCACTTTCAAGCTCACCAAATGTATCTAGTCAATAAGACAATAAAGTCAATTTTTTGATGTGCTCGGATCGAAAAGCGGTTAATGAGGATGAATTGTATTCCCTTTTCTGAGTATTTTGATATAATATGACGAGTATCTGAAGACCTGAAAAAATCCACTTTCAAGCTCACCAAATGTATCTAGTCAATAAGACAATAAAGTCAATTTTTTGATGTGCTCTGTTCGAAAAGCGGTTAGTGAGGATGAATTGTATTCCCTTTTCTGAGTATTTTGATATAATATGACGAGTATCTGAAGACCTGAAAAAATCCACTTTCAAGCTCACCAAATGTATCTAGATTGGCCTAGAAAGGGTCTTTAAAGTCAATTTTTTGATGTGCTCGGATCGAAAAGCGGTTAATGAGGATGAATTGTATTCCCTTTTCTGAGTATTTTGATATAATATGACGAGTATCTGAAGACCTGAAAAAATCCACTTTCAAGGTCACCAAATGTATCTAGTCAATAAGACAATAAAGTCAATTTTTTGATGTGCTCGGATCGAAAAGCGGTTAATGAGGATGAATTGTATTCCCTTTTCTGAGTATTTTGATATAATATGACGAGTATCTGAAGACCTGAAAAAATCCACTTTCAAGCTCACCAAATGTATCTAGTCAATAAGACAATAAAGTCAATTTTTTGATGTGCTCGGATCGAAAAGCGGTTAATGAGGATGAATTGTATTCCCTTTTCTGAGTATTTTGATATAATATGACGAGTATCTGAAGACCTGAAAAAATCTACTTTCAAGCTCACCAAATGTATCTAGATTGGCCTAGAAAGGGTCTTTAAAGTCAATTTTTTGATGTGCTCGGATCGAAAAGCGGTTAATGAGGATGAATTGTATTCCCTTTTCTGAGTATTTTGATATAATATGACGAGTATCTGAAGACCTGAAAAAATCCACTTTCAAGCTCACCAAATGTATCTAGATTGGCCTAGAAAGGGTCTTTAAAGTCAATTTTTTGATGTGCTCGGATCGAAAAGCGGTTAATGAGGATGAATTGTATTCCCTTCTCTGAGTATTTTGATATAATATGACGAGTATCTGAAGACCTGAAAAAATCCACTTTCAAGCTCACCAAATGTATCTAGTCAATAAGACAATAAAGTCAATTTTTTGATGTGCTCGGATCGAAAAGCGGTTAATGAGGATGAATTGTATTCCCTTTTCTGAGTATTTTGATATAATATGACGAGTATCTGAAGACCTGAAAAAATCCACTTTCAAGCTCACCAAATGTATCTAGTCAATAAGACAATAAAGTCAATTTTTTGATGTGCTCGGATCGAAAAGCGGTTAATGAGGATGAATTGTATTCCCTTTTCTGAGTATTTTGATATAATATGACGAGTATCTGAAGACCTGAAAAAATCCACTTTCAAGCTCACCAAATGTATCTAGTCAATAAGACAATAAAGTCAATTTTTTGATGTGCTCGGATCGAAAAGCGGTTAATGAGGATGAATTGTATTCCCTTTTCTGAGTATTTTGATATAATATGACGAGTATCTGAAGACCTGAAAAAATCCACTTTCAAGGTCACCAAATGTATCTAGTCAATAAGACAATAAAGTCAATTTTTTGATGTGCTCGGATCGAAAAGCGGTTAATGAGGATGAATTGTATTCCCTTTTCTGAGTATTTTGATATAATATGACGAGTATCTGAAGACCTGAAAAAATCCACTTTCAAGCTCACCAAATGTATCTAGTCAATAAGACAATAAAGTCAATTTTTTGATGTGCTCGGATCGAAAAGCGGTTAGTGAGGATGAATTGTATTCCCTTTTCTGAGTATTTTGATATAATATGACGAGTATCTGAAGACCTGAAAAAATCCACTTTCAAGCTCACCAAATGTATCTAGTCAATAAGACAATAAAGTCAATTTTTTGATGTGCTCGGATCGAAAAGCGGTTAATGAGGATGAATTGTATTCCCTTTTCTGAGTATTTTGATATAATATGACGAGTATCTGAAGACCTGAAAAAATCCACTTTCAAGCTCACCAAATGTATCTTGTCAATAAGACAATAAAGTCAATTTTTTGATGTGCTCGGATCGAAAAGCGGTTAGTGAGGATGAATTGTATTCCCTTTTCTGAGTATTTTGATATAATATGACGAGTATCTGAAGACCTGAAAAAATCCACAAGCTCACCAAATGTATCTAGTCAATAAGACAATAAAGTCAATTTTTTGATGTGCTCGGATCGAAAAGCGGTTAATGAGGATGAATTGTATTCCCTTTTCTGAGTATTTTGATATAATATGACGAGTATCTGAAGACCTGAAAAAATCCACTTTCGAAAAGCGGTTAATGAGGATGAATTGTATTCCCTTTTCTGAGTATTTTGATATAATATGACGAGTATCTGAAGACCTGAAAAAATCCACTTTCAAGCTCACCAAATGTATCTAGTCAATAAGACAATAAAGTCAATTTTTTGATGTGCTCGGATCGAAAAGCGGTTAGTGAGGATGAATTGTATTCCCTTTTCTGAGTATTTTGATATAATATGACGAGTATCTGAAGACCTGAAAAAATCCACTTTCAAGCTCACCAAATGTATCTAGTCAATAAGACAATAAAGTCAATTTTTTGATGTGCTCGGATCGAAAACCGGTTAATGAGGATGAATTGTATTCCCTTTTCTGAGTATTTTGATATAATATGACGAGTATCTGAAGACCTGAAAAAATCCACTTTCAAGCTCACCAAATGTATCTAGTCAATAAGACAATAAAGTCAATTTTTTGATGTGCTCGGATCGAAAAGCGGTTAGTGAGGATGAATTGTATTCCCTTTTCTGAGTATTTTGATATAATATGACGAGTATCTGAAGACCTGAAAAAATCCACTTTCAAGCTCACCAAATGTATCTAGTCAATAAGACAATAAAGTCAATTTTTTGATGTGCTCGGATCGAAAAGCGGTTAATGAGGATGAATTGTATTCCCTTTTCTGAGTATTTTGATATAATATGACGAGTATCTGAAGACCTGAAAAAATCCACTTTCAAGCTCACCAAATGTATCTAGTCAATAAGACAATAAAGTCAATTTTTTGATGTGCTCGGATCGAAAAGCGGTTAATGAGGATGAATTGTATTCCCTTTTCTGAGTATTTTGATATAATATGACGAGTATCTGAAGACCTGAAAAAATCCACTTTCAAGCTCACCAAATGTATCTAGTCAATAAGACAATAAAGTCAATTTTTTGATGTGCTCGGATCGAAAAGCGGTTAATGAGGATGAATTGTATTCCCTTTTCTGAGTATTTTGATATAATATGACGAGTATCTGAAGACCAGAAAAAATCCACTTTCAAGCTCACCAAATGTATCTAGATTGGCCTAGAAAGGGTCTTTAAAGTCAATTTTTTGATGTGCTCGGATCGAAAAGCGGTTAATGAGGATGAATTGTATTCCCTTTTCTGAGTATTTTGATATAATATGACGAGTATCTGAAGACCTGAAAAAATCCACTTTCAAGCTCACCAAATGTATCTAGTCAATAAGACAATAAAGTCAATTTTTTTATGTGCTCGGATCGAAAAGCGGTTAGTGAGGATGAATTGTATTCCCTTTTCTGAGTATTTTGATATAATATGACGAGTATCTGAAGACCTGAAAAAATCCACTTTCAAGCTCACCAAATGTATCTAGTCAATAAGACAATAAAGTCAATTTTTTGATGTGCTCGGATCGAAAAGCGGTTAATGAGGATGAATTGTATTCCCTTTTCTGAGTATTTTGATATAATATGACGAGTATCTGAAGACCTGAAAAAATCCACTTTCAAGCTCACCAAATGTATCTAGTCAATAAGACAATAAAGTCAATTTTTTGATGTGCTCGGATCGAAAAGCGGTTAATGAGGATGAATTGTATTCCCTTTTCTGAGTATTTTGATATAATATGACGAGTATCTGAAGACCTGAAAAAATCCACTTTCAAGCTCACCAAATGTATCTAGTCAATAAGACAATAAAGTCAATTTTTTGATGTGCTCGGATCGAAAAGCGGTTAATGAGGATGAATTGTATTCCCTTTTCTGAGTATTTTGATATAATATGACGAGTATCTGAAGACCTGAAAAAATCCACTTTCAAGCTCACCAAATGTATCTAGATTGGCCTAGAAAGGGTCTTTAAAGTCAATTTTTTGATGTGCTCGGATCGAAAAGCGGTTAATGAGGATGAATTGTATTCCCTTTTCTGAGTATTTTGATATAATATGACGAGTATCTGAAGACCTGAAAAAATCCACTTTCAAGCTCACCAAATGTATCTAGTCAATAAGACAATAAAGTCAATTTTTTGATGTGCTCGGATCGAAAAGCGGTTAATGAGGATGAATTGTATTCCCTTTTCTGAGTATTTTGATATAATATGACGAGTATCTGAAGACCTGAAAAAATCCACTTTCAAGCTCACCAAATGTATCTAGTCAATAAGACAATAAAGTCAATTTTTTGATGTGCTCGGATCGAAAAGCGGTTAATGAGGATGAATTGTATTCCCTTTTCTGAGTATTTTGATATAATATGACGAGTATCTGAAGACCTGAAAAAATCTACTTTCAAGCTCACCAAATGTATCTAGATTGGCCTAGAAAGGGTCTTTAAAGTCAATTTTTTGATGTGCTCGGATCGAAAAGCGGTTAATGAGGATGAATTGTATTCCCTTTTCTGAGTATTTTGATATAATATGACGAGTATCTGAAGACCTGAAAAAATCCACTTTCAAGCTCACCAAATGTATCTAGTCAATAAGACAATAAAGTCAATTTTTTGATGTGCTCGGATCGAAAAGCGGTTAATGAGGATGAATTGTATTCCCTTTTCTGAGTATTTTGATATAATATGACGAGTATCTGAAGACCTGAAAAAATCCACTTTCAAGCTCACCAAATGTATCTAGTCAATAAGACAATAAAGTCAATTTTTTGATGTGCTCGGATCGAAAAGCGGTTAGTGAGGATGAATTGTATTCCCTTTTCTGAGTATTTTGATATAATATGACGAGTATCTGAAGACCTGAAAAAATCCACTTTCAAGCTCACCAAATGTATCTAGTCAATAAGACAATAAAGTCAATTTTTTGATGTGCTCGGATCGAAAAGCGGTTAATGAGGATGAATTGTATTCCCTTTTCTGAGTATTTTGATATAATATGACGAGTATCTGAAGACCTGAAAAAATCCACTTTCAAGCTCACCAAATGTATCTAGTCAATAAGACAATAAAGTCAATTTTTTGATGTGCTCGGATCGAAAAGCGGTTAATGAGGATGAATTGTATTCCCTTTTCTGAGTATTTTGATATAATATGACGAGTATCTGAAGACCTGAAAAAATCCACTTTCAAGCTCACCAAATGTATCTAGATTGGCCTAGAAAGGGTCTTTAAAGGCAATTTTTTGATGTGCTCGGATCGAAAACCGGTTAATGAGGATGAATTGTATTCCCTTTTCTGAGTATTTTGATATAATATGACGAGTATCTGAAGACCTGAAAAAATCCACTTTCAAGCTCACCAAATGTATCTAGATTGGCCTAGAAAGGGTCTTTAAAGTCAATTTTTTGATGTGCTCGGATCGAAAAGCGGTTAATGAGGATGAATTGTATTCCCTTTTCTGAGTATTTTGATATAATATGACGAGTATCTGAAGACCTGAAAAAATCCACTTTCAAGCTCACCAAATGTATCTAGTCAATAAGACAATAAAGTCAATTTTTTGATGTGCTCGGATCGAAAAGCGGTTAGTGAGGATGAATTGTATTCCCTTTTCTGAGTATTTTGATATAATATGACGAGTATCTGAAGACCTGAAAAAATCCACTTTCAAGCTCACCAAATGTATCTAGTCAATAAGACAATAAAGTCAATTTTTTGATGTGCTCGGATCGAAAAGCGGTTAATGAGGATGAATTGTATTCCCTTTTCTGAGTATTTTGATATAATATGACGAGTATCTGAAGACCTGAAAAAATCCACTTTCAAGCTCACCAAATGTATCTAGTCAATAAGACAATAAAGTCAATTTTTTGATGTGCTCGGATCGAAAAGCGGTTAATGAGGATGAATTGTATTCCCTTTTCTGAGTATTTTGATATAATATGACGAGTATCTGAAGACCTGAAAAAATCCACTTTCAAGCTCACCAAATGTATCTAGATTGGCCTAGAAAGGGTCTTTAAAGGCAATTTTTTGATGTGCTCGGATCGAAAACCGGTTAATGAGGATGAATTGTATTCCCTTTTCTGAGTATTTTGATATAATATGACGAGTATCTGAAGACCTGAAAAAATCCACTTTCAAGCTCACCAAATGTATCTAGATTGGCCTAGAAAGGGTCTTTAAAGTCAATTTTTTGATGTGCTCGGATCGAAAAGCGGTTAATGAGGATGAATTGTATTCCCTTTTCTGAGTATTTTGATATAATATGACGAGTATCTGAAGACCTGAAAAAATCCACTTTCAAGCTCACCAAATGTATCTAGTCAATAAGACAATAAAGTCAATTTTTTGATGTGCTCGGATCGAGAAGCGGTTAGTGAGGATGAATTGTATTCCCTTTTCTGAGTATTTTGATATAATATGACGAGTATCTGAAGACCTGAAAAAATCCACTTTCAAGCTCACCAAATGTATCTAGATTGGCCTAGAAAGGGTCTTTAAAGTCAATTTTTTGATGTGCTCGGATCGAAAAGCGGTTAATGAGGATGAATTGTATTCCCTTTTCTGAGTATTTTGATATAATATGACGAGTATCTGAAGACCTGAAAAAATCCACTTTCAAGCTCACCAAATGTATCTAGTCAATAAGACAATAAAGTCAATTTTTTGATGTGCTCGGATCGAAAACCGGTTAATGAGGATGAATTGTATTCCCTTTTCTGAGTATTTTGATATAATATGACGAGTATCTGAAGACCTGAAAAAATCCACTTTCAAGCTCACCAAATGTATCTAGTCAATAAGACAATAAAGTCAATTTTTTGATGTGCTCGGATCGAAAAGCGGTTAATGAGGATGAATTGTATTCCCTTTTCTGAGTATTTTGATATAATATGACGAGTATCTGAAGACCTGAAAAAATCCACTTTCAAGCTCACCAAATGTATCTAGTCAATAAGACAATAAAGTCAATTTTTTGATGTGCTCGGATCGAAAAGCGGTTAATGAGGATGAATTGTATTCCCTTTTCTGAGTATTTTGATATAATATGACGAGTATCTGAAGACCTGAAAAAATGCACTTTCAAGCTCACCAAATGTATCTAGTCAATAAGACAATAAAGTCAATTTTTTGATGTGCTCGGATCGAAAACCGGTTAATGAGGATGAATTGTATTCCCTTTTCTGAGTATTTTGATATAATATGACGAGTATCTGAAGACCTGAAAAAATCCACTTTCAAGCTCACCAAATGTATCTAGATTGGCCTAGAAAGGGTCTTTAAAGTCAATTTTTATATGTGCTCGGATCGAAAACCGGTTAATGAGGATGAATTGTATTCCCTTTTCTGAGTATTTTGATATAATATGACGAGTATCTGAAGACCTGAAAAAATCCACTTTCAAGCTCACCAAATGTATCTAGTCAATAAGACAATATAGTCAATTTTTTGATGTGCTCGGATCGAAAAGCGGTTAGTGAGGATGAATTGTATTCCCTTTTCTGAGTATTTTGATATAATATGACGAGTATCTGAAGACCTGAAAAAATCCACTTTCAAGCTCACCAAATGTATCTAGTCAATAAGACAATAAAGTCAATTTTTTGATGTGCTCGGATCGAAAAGCGGTTAATGAGGATGAATTGTATTCCCTTTTCTGAGTATTTTGATATAATATGACGAGTATCTGAAGACCTGAAAAAATCCACTTTCAAGCTCACCAAATGTATCTAGTCAATAAGACAATAAAGTCAATTTTTTGATGTGCTCGGATCGAAAAGCGGTTAATGAGGATGAATTGTATTCCCTTTTCTGAGTATTTTGATATAATATGACGAGTATCTGAAGACCTGAAAAAATCCACTTTCAAGCTCACCAAATGTATCTAGTCAATAAGACAATAAAGTCAATTTTTTGATGTGCTCGGATCGAAAAGCGGTTAATGAGGATGAATTGTATTCCCTTTTCTGAGTATTTTGATATAATATGACTAGTATCTGAAGACCTGAAAAAATCCACTTTCAAGCTCACCAAATGTATCTAGATTGGCCTAGAAAGGGTCTTTAAAGTCAATTTTTTGATGTGCTCGGATCGAAAAGCGGTTAATGAGGATGAATTGTATTCCCTTTTCTGAGTATTTTGATATAATATGACAAGTATCTGAAGACCTGAAAAAATCCACTTTCAAGCTCACCAAATGTATCTAGTCAATAAGACAATAAAGTCAATTTTTTGATGTGCTCGGATCGAAAAGCGGTTAATGAGGATGAATTGTATTCCCTTTTCTGAGTATTTTGATATAATATGACGAGTATCTGAAGACCTGAAAAAATCCACTTTCAAGCTCACCAAATGTATCTAGATTGGCCTAGAAAGGGTCTTTAAAGTCAATTTTTTGATGTGCTCGGATCGAAAAGCGGTTAATGAGGATGAATTGTATTCCCTTTTCTGAGTATTTTGATATAATATGACGAGTATCTGAAGACCTGAAAAAATCCACTTTCAAGCTCACCAAATGTATCTAGATTGGCCTAGAAAGGGTCTTTAAAGTCAATTTTTTGATGTGCTCGGATCGAAAACCGGTTAATGAGGATGAATTGTATTCCCTTTTCTGAGTATTTTGATATAATATGACGAGTATCTGAAGACCTGAAAAAATCCACTTTCAAGCTCACCAAATGTATCTAGTCAATAAGACAATAAAGTCAATTTTTTGATGTGCTCGGATCGAAAAGCGGTTAATGAGGATGAATTGTATTCCCTTTTCTGAGTATTTTGATATAATATGACGAGTATCTGAAGACCTGAAAAAATCCACTTTCAAGCTCACCAAATGTATCTAGTCAATAAGACAATAAAGTCAATTTTTTGATGTGCTCGGATCGAAAAGCGGTTAGTGAGGATGAATTGTATTCCCTTTTCTGAGTATTTTGATATAATATGACGAGTATCTGAAGACCTGAAAAAATCCACTTTCAAGCTCACCAAATGTATCTAGTCAATAAGACAATAAAGTCAATTTTTTGATGTGCTCGGATCGAAAACCTGTTAATGAGGATGAATTGTATTCCCTTTTCTGAGTATTTTGATATAATATGACGAGTATCTGAAGACCTGAAAAAATCCACTTTCAAGCTCACCAAATGTATCTAGATTGGCCTAGAAAGGGTCTTTAAAGTCAATTTTTTGATGTGCTCGGATCGAAAAGCGGTTAATGAGGATGAATTGTATTCCCTTTTCTGAGTATTTTGATATAATATGACGAGTATCTGAAGACCTGAAAAAATCCACTTTCAAGCTCACCAAATGTATCTAGTCAATAAGACAATAAAGTCAATTTTTTGATGTGCTCGGATCGAAAAGCGGTTAGTGAGGATGAATTGTATTCCCTTTTCTGAGTATTTTGATATAATATGACGAGTATCTGAAGACCTGAAAAAATCCACTTTCAAGCTCACCAAATGTATCTAGTCAATAAGACAATAAAGTCAATTTTTTGATGTGCTCGGATCGAAAAGCGGTTAATGAGGATGAATTGTATTCCCTTTTCTGAGTATTTTGATATAATATGACGAGTATCTGAAGACCTGAAAAAATCCACTTTCAAGCTCACCAAATGTATCTAGATTGGCCTAGAAAGGGTCTTTAAAGTCAATTTTTTGATGTGCTCGGATCGAAAAGCGGTTAATGAGGATGAATTGTATTCCCTTTTCTGAGTATTTTGATATAATATGACGAGTATCTGAAGACCTGAAAAAATCCACTTTCAAGCTCACCAAATGTATCTAGTCAATAAGACAATAAAGTCAATTTTTTGATGTGCTCGGATCGAAAAGCGGTTAGTGAGGATGAGTTGTATTCCCTTTTCTGAGTATTTTGATATAATATGACGAGTATCTGAAGACCTGAAAAAATCCACTTTCAAGCTCACCAAATGTATCTAGATTGGCCTAGAAAGGGTCTTTAAAGTCAATTTTTTGATGTGCTCGGATCGAAAAGCGGTAAGTGAGGATAAATTGTATTCCCTTTTCTGAGTATTTTGATATAATATGACGAGTATCTGAAGACCTGAAAAAATCCACTTTCAAGCTCACCAAATGTATCTAGTCAATAAGACAATAAAGTCAATTTTTTGATGTGCTCGGATCGAAAACCTGTTAATGAGCATGAATTGTATTCCCTTTTCTGAGTATTTTGATATAATATGACGAGTATCTGAAGACCTGAAAAAATCCACTTTCAAGCTCACCAAATGTATCTAGATTGGCCTAGAAAGGGTCTTTAAAGGCAATTTTTTGATGTGCTCGGATCGAAAACCGGTTAGTGAGGATGAATTGTATTCCCTTTTCTGAGTATTTTGATATAATATGACGAGTATCTGAAGACCTGAAAAAATCCACTTTCAAGCTCACCAAATGTATCTAGATTGGCCTAGAAAGGGTCTTTAAAGTCAATTTTTTGATGTGCTCGGATCGAAAACCTGTTAATGAGGATGAATTGTATTCCTTTTTCTGAGTATTTTGATATAATATGACGAGTATCTGAAGACCTAAAAAAATCCACTTTCAAGCTCACCAAATGTATCTAGTCAATAAGACAATAAAGTCAATTTTTTGATGTGCTCGGATCGAAAAGCGGTTAATGAGGATGAATTGTATTCCCTTTTCTGAGTATTTTGATATAATATGACGAGTATCTGAAGACCTGAAAAAATCCACTTTCAAGCTCACCAAATGTATCTAGTCAATAAGACAATAAAGTCAATTTTTTGATGTGCTCGGATCGAAAAGCGGTTAATGAGGATGAATTGTATTCCCTTTTCTGAGTATTTTGATATAATATGACGAGTATCTGAAGACCTGAAAAAATCCACTTTCAAGCTCACCAAATGTATCTAGTCAATAAGACAATAAAGTCAATTTTTTGATGTGCTCGGATCGAAAACCGGTTAATGAGGATGAATTGTATTCCCTTTTCTGAGTATTTTGATATAATATGACGAGTATCTGAAGACCTGAAAAAATCCACTTTCAAGCTCACCAAATGTATCTAGATTGGCCTAGAAAGGGTCTTTAAAGTCAATTTTTTGATGTGCTCGGATCGAAAAGCGGTTAATGAGGATGAATTGTATTCCCTTTTCTGAGTATTTTGATATAATATGACGAGTATCTGAAGACCTGAAAAAATCCACTTTCAAGCTCACCAAATGTATCTAGATTGGCCTAGAAAGGGTCTTTAAAGTCAATTTTTTGATGTGCTCGGATCGAAAACCGGTTAATGAGGATGAATTGTATTCCCTTTTCTGAGTATTTTGATATAATATGACGAGTATCTGAAGACCTGAAAAAATCCACTTTCAAGCTCACCAAATGTATCTAGTCAATAAGACAATAAAGTCAATTTTTTGATGTGCTCGGATCGAAAAGTGGTTAATGAGGATGAATTGTATTCCCTTTTCTGAGTATTTTGATATAATATGACGAGTATCTGAAGACCTGGAAAAATCCACTTTCAAGCTCACCAAATGTATCTAGTCAATAAGACAATAAAGTCAATTTTTTTATGTGCTCGGATCAAAAACCTGTTAATGAGGATGAATTGTATTCCCTTTTCTGAGTATTTTGATATAATATGACGAGTATCTGAAGACCTGAAAAAATCCACTTTCAAGCTCACCAAATGTATCTAGTCAATAAGACAATAAAGTCAATTTTTTGATGTGCTCGGATCGAAAAGCGGTTAATGAGGATGAATTGTATTCCCTTTTCTGAGTATTTTGATATAATATGACGAGTATCTGAAGACCTGAAAAAATCCACTTTCAAGCTCACCAAATGTATCTAGTCAATAAGACAATAAAGTCAATTTTTTGATGTGCTCGGATCGAAAAGCGGTTAATGAGGATGAATTGTATTCCCTTTTCTGAGTATTTTGATATAATATGACGAGTATCTGAAGACCTGAAAAAATCCACTTTCAAGCTCGCCAAATGTATCTAGTCAATAAGACAATAAAGTCAATTTTTTTATGTGCTCGGATCGAAAACCTGTTAATGAGGATGAATTGTATTCCCTTTTCTGAGTATTTTGATATAATATGACGAGTATCTGAAGACCTGAAAAAATCCACTTTCAAGCTCACCAAATGTATCTAGATTGGCCTAGAAAGGGTCTTTAAAGTCAATTTTTTGATGTGCTCGGATCGAAAACCGGTTAATGAGGATGAATTGTATTCCCTTTTCTGAGTATTTTGATATAATATGACGAGTATCTGAAGACCTGAAAAAATCCACTTTCAAGCTCACCAAATGTATCTAGATTGGCCTAGAAAGGGTCTTTAAAGTCAATTTTTTGATGTGCTCGGATCGAAAACCGGTTAATGAGGATGAATTGTATTCCCTTTTCTGAGTATTTTGATATAATATGACGAGTATCTGAAGACCTGAAAAAATCCACTTTCAAGCTCACCAAATGTATCTAGTCAATAAGACAATAAAGTCAATTTTTTGATGTGCTCGGATCGAAAAGCGGTTAATGAGGATGAATTGTATTCCCTTTTCTGAGTATTTTGATATAATATGACGAGTATCTGAAGACCTGAAAAAATCCACTTTCAAGCTCACCAAATGTATCTAGATTGGCCTAGAAAGGGTCTTTAAAGTCAATTTTTTGATGTGCTCGGATCGAAAAGCGGTTAATGAGGATGAATTGTATTCCCTTTTCTGAGTATTTTGATATAATATGACGAGTATCTGAAGACCTGAAAAAATCCACTTTCAAGCTCACCAAATGTATCTAGTCAATAAGACAATAAAGTCAATTTTTTGATGTGCTCGGATCGAAAAGCGGTTAATGAGGATGAATTGTATTCCCTTTTCTGAGTATTTTGATATAATATGACGAGTATCTGAAGACCTGAAAAAATCCACTTTCAAGCTCACCAAATGTATCTAGTCAATAAGACAATAAAGTCAATTTTTTGATGTGCTCGGATCGAAAACCGGTTAATGAGGATGAATTGTATTCCCTTTTCTGAGTATTTTGATATAATATGACGAGTATCTGAAGACCTGAAAAAATCCACTTTCAAGCTCACCAAATGTATCTAGATTGGCCTAGAAAGGGTCTTTAAAGTCAATTTTTTGATGTGCTCGGATCGAAAACCGGTTAATGAGGATGAATTGTATTCCCTTTTCTGAGTATTTTGATATAGTATGACGAGTATCTGAAGACCTGAAAAAATCCACTTTCAAGCTCACCAAATGTATCTAGTCAATAAGACAATAAAGTCAATTTTTTGATGTGCTCCGATCGAAAACCGGTTAATGAGAATGAATTGTATTCCCTTTTCTGAGTATTTTGATATAATATGACGAGTATCTGAAGACCTGAAAAAATCCACTTTCAAGCTCACCAAATGTATCTAGATTGGCCTAGAAAGGGTCTTTAAAGTCAATTTTTTGATGTGCTCGGATCGAAAACCGGTCAATGAGGATGAATTGTATTCCCTTTTCTGAGTATTTTGATATAATATGACGAGTATCTGAAGACCTGAAAAAATCCACTTTCAAGCTCACCAAATGTATCTAGATTGGCCTAGAAAGGGTCTTTAAAGTCAATTTTTTGATGTGCTCGGATCGAAAAGCGGTTAATGAGGATGAATTGTATTCCCTTTTCTGAGTATTTTGATATAATATGACGAGTATCTGAAGACCTGAAAAAATCCACTTTCAAGCTCACCAAATGTATCTAGATTGGCCTAGAAAGGGTCTTTAAAGACAATTTTTTGATGTGCTCGGATCGAAAAGCGGTTAATGAGGATGAATTGTATTCCCTTTTCTGAATATTTTGATATAATATGACGAGTATCTGAAGACCTGAAAAAATCCACTTTCAAGCTCACCAAATGTATCTAGTCAATTAGACAATAAAGTCAATTTTTTGATGTGCTCGGATCGAAAAGCGTTTAATGAGGATGAATTGTATTCCCTTTTCTGAGTATTTTGATATAATATGACGAGTATCTGAAGACCTGAAAAAATCCACTTTCAAGCTCACCAAATGTATCTAGTCAATAAGACAATAAAGTCAATTTTTTGATGTGCTCGGATCGAAAAGCGGTTAATGAGGATGAATTGTATTCCCTTTTCTGAGTATTTTGATATAATATGACGAGTAACTGAAGACCTGAAAAAATCCACTTTCAAGCTCACCAAATGTATCTAGTCAATAAGACAATAAAGTCAATTTTTTGATGTGCTCAGATCGAAAACCGGTTAATGAGGATGAATTGTATTCCCTTTTCTGAGTATTTTGATATAATATGACGAGTATCTGAAGACCTGAAAAAATCCACTTTCAAGCTCACCAAATGTATCTAGATTGGCCTAGAAAGGGTCCTTAAAGTCAATTTTTTGATGTGCTCGGATCGAAAACCGGTTAATGAGGATGAATTGTATTCCCTTTTCTGAGTATTTTGATATAATATGACGAGTATCTGAAGACCTGAAAAAATCCACTTTCAAGCTCACCAAATGTATCTAGTCAATAAGACAATAAAGTCAATTTTTTGATGTGCTCGGATCGAAAAGCGGTTAATGAGGATGAATTGTATTCCCTTTTCTGAGTATTTTGATATAATATGACGAGTATCTGAAGACCTGAAAAAATCCACTTTCAAGCTCACCAAATGTATCTAGATTGGCCTAGAAAGGGTCTTTAAAGTCAATTTTTTGATGTGCTCGGATCGAAAACCTGTTAATGAGGATGAATTGTATTCCCTTTTCTGAGTATTTTGATATAATATGACGAGTAACTGAAGACCTGAAAAAATCCACTTTCAAGCTCACCAAATGTATCTAGTCAATAAGACAATAAAGTCAATTTTTTGATGTGCTCAGATCGAAAACCGGTTAATGAGGATGAATTGTATTCCCTTTTCTGAGTATTTTGATATAATATGACGAGTATCTGAAGACCTGAAAAAATCCACTTTCAAGCTCACCAAATGTATCTAGATTGGCCTAGAAAGGGTCCTTAAAGTCAATTTTTTGATGTGCTCGGATCGAAAACCGGTTAATGAGGATGAATTGTATTCCCTTTTCTGAGTATTTTGATATAATATGACGAGTATCTGAAGACCTGAAAAAATCCACTTTCAAGCTCACCAAATGTATCTAGTCAATAAGACAATAAAGTCAATTTTTTGATGTGCTCGGATCGAAAAGCGGTTAATGAGGATGAATTGTATTCCCTTTTCTGAGTATTTTGATATAATATGACGAGTATCTGAAGACCTGAAAAAATCCACTTTCAAGCTCACCAAATGTCTAGATTGGCCTAGAAAGGGTCTTTAAAGTCAATTTTTTGATGTGCTCGGATCGAAAACCTGTTAATGAGGATGAATTGTATTCCCTTTTCTGAGTATTTTGATATAATATGACGAGTATCTGAAGACCTGAAAAAATCCACTTTCAAGCTCACCAAATGTATCTAGTCAATAAGACAATAAAGTCAATTTTTTGATGTGCTCGGATCGAAAAGCGGTTAATGAGGATGAATTGTATTCCCTTTTCTGAGTATTTTGATATAATATGACGAGTATCTGAAGACCTGAAAAAATCCACTTTCAAGCTCACCAAATGTATCTAGTCAATAAGACAATAAAGTCAATTTTTTGATGTGCTCGGATCGAAAAGCGGTTAATGAGGATGAATTGTATTCCCTTTTCTGAGTATTTTGATATAATATGACGAGTATCTGAAGACCTGAAAAAATCCACTTTCAAGCTCACCAAATGTATCTAGTCAATAAGACAATAAAGTCAATTTTTTGATGTGCTCGGATCGAAAACCGGTTAATGAGGATGAATTGTATTCCCTTTTCTGAGTATTTTGATATAATATGACGAGTATCTGAAGACCTGAAAAAATCCACTTTCAAGCTCACCAAATGTATCTAGGTTGGCCTAGAAAGGGTCTTTAAAGTCAATTTTTTGATGTGCTCGGATCGAAAACCGGTTAATGAGGATGAATTGTATTCCCTTTTCTGAGTATTTTGATATAATATGACGAGTATCTGAAGACCTGAAAAAATCCACTTTCAAGCTCACCAAATGTATCTAGTCAATAAAGTCAATTTTTTGATGTGCTCGGATCGAAAAGCGGTTAATGAGGATGAATTGTATTCCCTTTTCTGAGTATTTTGATATAATATGACGAGTATCTGAAGACCTGAAAAAATCCACTTTCAAGCTCACCAAATGTATCTAGTCAATAAGACAATAAAGTCAATTTTTTGATGTGCTCGGATCGAAAAGCGGTTAATGAGGATGAATTGTATTCCCTTTTCTGAGTATTTTGATATAATATGACGAGTATCTGAAGACCTGAAAAAATCCACTTTCAAGCTCACCAAATGTATCTAGTCAATAAGACAATAAAGTCAATTTTTTGATGTGCTCGGATCGAAAACCGGTTAATGAGGATGAATTGTATTCCCTTTTCTGAGTATTTTGATATAATATGACGAGTATCTGAAGACCTGAAAAAATCCACTTTCAAGCTCACCAAATGTATCTAGTCAATAAGACAATAAAGTCAATTTTTTGATGTGCTCGGATCGAAAACCTGTTAATGAGGATGAATTGTATTCCCTTCTTTGAGTATTTTGATATAATATGACGAGTATCTGAAGACCTGAAAAAATCCACTTTCAAGCTCACCAAATGTATCTAGATTGGCCTAGAAAGGGTCTTTAAAGTCAATTTTTTGATGTGCTCGGATCGAAAACTGGTTAGTGAGGATGAATTGTATTCCATTTTCTGAGTATTTTGATATAATATGACGAGTATCTGAAGACCTGAAAAAATCCACTTTCAAGCTCACCAAATGTATCTAGTCAATAAGACAATAAAGTCAATTTTTTGATGTGCTCGGATCGAAAACCTGTTAATGAGGACGAATTGTATTCCCTTTTCTGAGTATTTTGATATAATATGACGAGTATCTGAAGACCTGAAAAAATCCACTTTCAAGCTCACCAAATGTATCTAGTCAATAAGACAATAAAGTCAATTTTTTGATGTGCTCGGATCGAAAAGCGGTTAATGAGGATGAATTGTATTCCCTTTTCTGAGTATTTTGATATAATATGACGAGTATCTGAAGACCTGAAAAAATCCACTTTCAAGCTCACCAAATGTATCTAGTCAATAAGACAATAAATTTCCCAATGTGAAAAGTACTCAATACTACGGGAAAGGGACGAAATCCCGACTTTTAAAATCCCGACCGACGAAATCCCGCCACAACTTAGAAGAATTTTCGCTGAAAATTGAGGTGGACAAAATCCCGACTTTTTATTTCTGATACAGTCGGGGTTTTTGTGTTTGCTCCTTTTCAGTTGCCGGACAGTACTTTTAAGCTGGTTAAGAGTAGTATTGAGTACTTTTCAGATTGGGAGCGTTTTCTCTGTGGATTTTGTTATGAATTGAAAGAAGGCGTTAAGGGACTAGCTTACTAACAGGACAGGGAGCGTTTTGAGAAATAGCTTACCAACAGGCAGGGAGCTTTTGGAAAAAAAATTTTTTAAATCAATTTTAGGAATTAATTGAGAAATATATATTTTATAGCTTATTGATAGGCAGGGAGCGTTTTTTTTTTTTTTTTTGGAGAGCATGTATAATAAACAAAATCAAATATTTCTTTGAAAAATTTTTTATAGCTCTGAAATGAGCAGGGAGCGAGTGAATGCCAATAGCTTAACTGTGCTGTTAAGCGAGTCAGAAAACATTTTCTGACTAGCTTACCAGCAACAGCTACCTACCGGCAACCACTACCAGCCAATCAAAATCCATTTTATATTCCCTTACAAAGTTCTTATAAGAACTATTCACTGCCAGCACACGACCTACTTGGTCGGAGTCCTGACAAGAACTGAATTTTCCAGTGTGAGACAATTTCTTTTATACTTTTAATTGATAGGGGTGTGGCCTAAAATAATGCACTTTTATATGGTACTTGTTGATTCTCATAACTTCGAGTGGCATTTAATACATGAGAGCATTTCGTACGTGGAAGAATATGGTGCATTTTTTAAGAAAATGCAGGACGTGACTTGGGTCACTTTGAAATGCTATTGTAAGCGTTCTAGACGCTCAAATCGCATGGGAATGGTTGGAAATGATAGATAATATCTTCAAAAATTTAATTATGGGGGAAAAATAATAATAAAAAAAAAAAAATGCAAAATTTGTATGGACTTTTCTGAACTGAAAAAACTTTTTTGTTTTTCGACTTTTTTCAGCCGGAGAGCGTTTAAACGCTTCGAAATGGCAATCGAGCAGCGTGTAGCAAAATTCAAAAAAAAAAAATTTTTTTTTCGAATTTTTGAAAAAATTTGCTCTAATTTTGTGCAAGTTTGGAGCTATTATTTTCAAAAACTCGAAAAGTCTTCTGTCAAATCTCTTTAAAAGGAGGTTTTTGGAGTTGTTGAAAATAAAAGCTTCAAATTCGCTCGAATTTGGGTCAAAATAATGAGCCCCGCGAAGCGTGCCATGCAGAAAGCTGTTGCATACGGAAATTATTTGCTATTTTCTTATTTAGCATGAGCAGCCTAAGCCTGCGGAGACAGGGTTAAAATAATGAGCCCCGCGAAGCGGGCCATGCGGAAAGCTGTTGGATACGGAAACTATTTGCTATTTTCTTATTTAGCATGAGCAGCCTAAGCCTGCGGAAACAGGGTTAAAATAATGAGCCCCGCGAAGCGGGCCATGCGGAAAGCTGTTGCATACGGAAACTATTTGCTATTTTCTTATTTAGCATGAGCAGCCTAAGCCTGCGGAAACAGGGTTAAAATAATGAGCCCCGCGAAGCGGGCCATGCGGAAAGCTGTTGCATACGGAAACTATTTGCTATTTTCTTATTTAGCATGAGCAGCCTAAGCCTGCGGAAACAGGGTTAAAATAATGAATCCCGCGAAGCGGGCCATGCGGAAAGCTGTTGCATACGGAAATTATTTGCTATTTTCTTATTTAGCATGAGCAGCCTAAGCCTGCGGAAACAGGGTTAAAATAATGAGCCCCGCGAAGCGGGCCATGCGGAAAGCTGTTGCATACGGAAATTATTTGCTATTTTCTTATTTAGCATGAGCAGCCTAAGCCTGCGGAAACAGGGTTAAAATAATGAGCCCCGCGAAGCGGGCCATGCGGAAAGCTGTTGCATACGGAAATTATTTGCTATTTTCTTATTTAGCATGAGCAGCCTAAGCCTGCGGAAACAGGGTTAAAATAATGAGCCCCGCGAAGCGGGCCATGCGGAAAGCTGTTGCATACGGAAACTATTTGCTATTTTCTTATTTAGCATGAGCAGCCTAAGCCTGCGGAAACAGGGTTAAAATAATGAGCCCCGCGAAGCGGGCCATGCGGAAAGCTGTTGCATACGGCTATTATTTTCAAAAACTCGAAAAGCCTTCTGTCAAATCTCTCTAAAAGGAGGTTTTTCGAGTTGTTGAAAGTAATAGCTTCAAATTAGCGTGAATTTGGAGCTATTATTTGAAAGCCTTCTGTCAAATCTCTCTAAAAGGAGGTTTTTCGAGTTGTTGAAAGTAATAGCTTCAAATTAGCGTGAATTTGGAGCTATTATTTGAAAGCCTTCTGTCAAATCTCTCTAAAAGGAGGTTTTTCGAGTTGTTGAAAATAATAGCTTCAAATTAGCTTGAATTTGGAGCTATTATTTGAAAGCCTTCTGTCAAATCTCTCTAAAAAGAGGTTTTTCGAGTTGTTGAAAATAATAGCTTCAAATTAGCGTGAATTTGGAGCTATTATTTGAAAGCCTTCTGTCAAATCTCTCTAAAAGGAGGTTTTTCGAGTTGTTGAAAGTAATAGCTTCAAATTAGCGTGAATTTGGAGCTATTATTTGAAAGCCTTCTGTCAAATCTCTCTAAAAGGAGGTTTTTCGAGTTGTTGAAAATAATAGCTTCAAATTAGCTTGAATTTGGAGCTATTATTTGAAAGCCTTCTGTCAAATCTCTCTAAAAAGAGGTTCTTCGAGTTGTTGAAAATAATAGCTTCAAATTAGCGTGAATTTGGAGCTATTATTTGAAAGCCTTCTGTCAAATCTCTCTAAAAGGAGGTTTTTCGAGTTGTTGAAAGTAATAGCTTCAAATTAGCGTGAATTTGGAGCTATTATTTGAAAGCCTTCTGTCAAATCTCTCTAAAAGGAGGTTTTTCGAGTTGTTGAAAATAATAGCTTCAAGTTAGCTTGAATTTGGAGCTATTATTTGAAAGCCTTCTGTCAAATCTCTCTAAAAGGAGGCTTTTCGAGTTGTTGAAAATAATAGCTTCAAATTAGCTTGAATTTGGAGCTATTATTTGAAAGCCTTCTGTCAAATCTCTCTAAAAAGAGGTTTTTCGAGTTGTTGAAAATAATAGCTTCAAATTAGCGTGAATTTGGAGCTATTATTTGAAAGCCTTCTGTCAAATCTCTCTAAAAAGAGGTTTTTCGAGTTGTTGAAAATAATAGCTTCAAATTAGCGTGAATTTGGAGCTATTATTTGAAATCCTTCTGTCAAATCTCTCTAAAAGGAGGTTTTTCGAGTTGTTGAAAGTAATAGCTTCAAATTAGCGTGAATTTGGAGCTATTATTTGAAAGCCTTCTGTCAAATCTCTCTAAAAGGAGGTTTTTCGAGTTGTTGAAAATAAAAGCTTCAAATTAGCGTGAATTTGGAGCTATTATCTGAAAGCCTTCTGTCAAATCTCTCTAAAAAGAGGTTTTTCGAGTTGTTGAAAATAATAGCTTCAAATTAGCGTGAATTTGGAGCTATTATTTGAAAGCCTTCTGTCAAATCTCTCTAAAAAGAGGTTTTTCGAGTTGTTGAAAATAATAGCTTCAAATTAGCGTGAATTTGGAGCTATTATTTGAAAGCCTTCTGTCAAATCTCTCTAAAAGCAGGTTTTTCGAGTTGTTGAAAATAATAGCTTCAAATTAGCGTGAATTTGGAGCTATTATTTGAAAGCCTTCTGTCAAATCTCTCTAAAAAGAGGTTTTTCGAGTTGTTGAAAATAATAGCTTCAAATTAGCGTGAATTTGGAGCTATTATTTTCAAAAACTCGAAAAGCCTTCTGTCAAATATAAATAAACGCATATATTTATATAAATTTGGATCTCATATATCTCTTACTGATTATTTGGTCGTCCTGAAAAGGACGTTTTGGGGTAATCGGGTTGTGGTTTGGTTACTCTAAAACCAAGTTTATTGCCATATTGCGCAAGAAGTCAGTGTGCTGTTGGTGTGCCCTGTTGCCTAGGACGTTCTGCAACCGTACGTTCCGCTTTTCTGTTTTTGTTAAGGGGCGGTCCTCACCCATCCTCGCTCTGTCGACATTAAGCTTGCCGACAATGACCTCCTTGCCTAGGTCACCGACAAGCTTGTAGAGCCCAGCGTGAGATCTCCCTACAATCACCTTAAGGCGCCTGTGCCAAGCTTCCACGTTGTTTTGGGTCCTAGGAAAGTTGGGATCTCCTGTGATCGAAACGTCCACACACCAAAATTGTGGTTCGTATGATGGTGTCCCATTTCTTGGGTGCTGCACGTAGTTGCACTTAAACCACTTCGCCACTTCTTTGCTTTCGCAATGGCGGAGGGAAGCATAGAAGGAGTTGAAATATTCGATGACTTCTTCGTGGGGCACAAACGCCAATGCCTTCATCATGCGCATTTCCAAGGAAAACGGCTCCTCCGTAGCGTACTTCCTTCGGAAACCCATTCGCTGTATCCGCCTCCAAATAATTTGCCCGAAGTGGAAATTACATCCTCGGAAGTCGGTCGTTGGGAAGAACTCTCTCGCTGATGCAGCTATGGCCTTCTCAAAATCGGAGATAACGCGCTCCGGGCTCAGGTTGAGGTGTTGCTCGGCAGCAGCTTTTAAGAGGCTAAACCAAACCTGGCAGTATGCCTCATTGGTTTTGTGCGTCATTAGGCAAAATGCCAATGGCACAACTACCCCATCCAGATATCCATGGATGGAGAAAAGCTGCTGCATCAGTGTGGGCACAACGGCAAAGGTGCCATCAACCAGCCAGCATTTGGCTTCGCCCAACAGCTTTAGAGAACTGGGTGTTCCGAGCAGGATGTTGTGGCAATGGTTATCTGCTCCAAACGTCACCTCGTCCAGAACAAACAGCTCCCCATCAATGAACCGAACGTTATTCGGTATTTCGATTTCATTGATGTTGCTAGGTTCCCGAATATTCGCGGCGCGCACTCTTTTAATTTTTTTGCCTTGGGCCTTGTTCGACGGGAGGTAAGGCCGACAATCAATTTCTGCGCGCACAATCGAATCGCGTATAATAACACTTGGTGGCAAGCTCTCCCTTGCCTTGTCTTTGACGTAATTATTGGCACTAATCACTTGTCTTTCATATGCCAACGGGTCATGGCTATGAACTCCTGGCACATTGAGAACTAAGTGCCTGTCGTCGACTATTTGTGTGCGCAGTCGGACGTTGCAGCACTTAGTCTTGCGCGCAGCACAACTCCAATAAACAATCCCGCTGGCCTTTACTTTTTCTTTGTGGAAAAAGTAGCCACCGAACACAATTTTTAGCCCGCCTTTATTGCTGACAACCGTGTCGGCAAAATTTTCCGACATTTTCCCGACCGAAATAAGAACACAAAAAGCACTGAACACATTGAAAAAAACTTTGACGCGATCTGGAGATGATCTAAGAAAGGACACATTTATGAGAATCGAAAAGGACGCACCTTTACAAAAAGCACATTTTGTAGTGAAATAGAGATCTGATTTGAAGGACCTTTCATGATCTTTTGCTTCCAATTAGTTCAAAAATGTTCCAATTTTGAGCAAAATATCTTTCATTTCATGTTACAGATCAATGGTTGGAAGCATTTTGATATTCTATCGTCGAAAAGGACTAAAATCTCGATATTTTAACTTAAAAATTTGATTTTCAGTCATTTTTTTCCATTGAAACAGAATACCTGTCTTTCAGAAAATGAAAATGAGCCTCAAAGTATGCATTCTACTTTAAAAATTTACTCTTCTTTTATATAAGACCAAGGTTAAAAAATTTAACCAACTACAGGCAAAGTATAATCGATTTAAAAAATGTCCTTGCAAAATGTCCTTGATAACTTTTTTGAATGTTTGCTTAAGTTTCTTGTCAAATCTCTCTTAAATAACGTCTTTTTAAGGACGACCAAATAATTAATAAGAGATACTGTGAGATCCTAATATATATATATATATTTACTATAAATACATATATATATGTTATATATCTATATTATCATACATAAACATATGTATACATATATATTTACATAAATAAAATTTTTTAAAAAAAATTTATTTTAAAAAAAAATTTTTTTTTTTGAATTTGGGTGTACACTGCTCGATTGCCATTTCAAAGCGTTTAAACGCTTTCCGGTCGAAAAAAGTCAAAAAACAAAAAATTTTTTTCAGCTCAGAAAAATCCATACAAATTTTGCATTTTTTTTTTTATTTTTTTTTTTTCCCCCAAAATTGAATTCTAGAAGATATTATCTATCATTTCCAACCATTCCCATGCGATTTGAGCGAGTAGAACGCTTACAATAGAATCCCAAAGTGACGCAAGTCACTTCCTACATTTTCTTAAAAAATGCACCTTATTTTTCTACGTACAAAATGCTCACATGTATTAAATGCCACTCGAAGTCATGAGAATCAACAGGTACCGTATAAACATGCATTATTATAAGCCACACCCCTTCCAATGCATGAAAAAATTTTGTACGCTATCTGTTGCTTCTCATCATTTTGAGGGACTATGCTAAATAGTACTAGAAAATATCCACCAGTGCGGTCTTATTTTATGAAAAAGGTACTAAACTTAGTTCTTGTTGATTCTCATCGTTTGAAATAACAAAATCATATGGAAAACATAAAGTAGTGTAAATTATAGTACTTTTCAGGATTTTGGGAGTCGGGATTTTGGGAGTCGGGATTTTGGGAGTCGGGATTTTGGGAGTCGGGATTTTGGGATTCAGGATTTTGGCTGTCAGGATTTTGGGCGTCAGGATTTTGGGCGTCAGGATTTCGACCGGGTTGGGGTCGAAATCCTGACGCCCAAAATCCTGACGCCCAAAATCCTGACAGCCAAAATCCTGAATCCCAAAATCCCGACTCCCAAAATCCCGACTCCCAAAATCCCGACTCCCAAAATCCCGACTCCCAAAATCCTGAAAAGTACTATAATTTACACTACTTTATGTTTTCCATATGATTTTGTTATTTCAAACGATGAGAATCAACAAGAACTAAGTTTAGTACCTTTTTCATAAAATAAGACCGCACTGGTGGATATTTTCTAGTACTATTTAGCATAGTCCCTCAAAATGATGAGAAGCAACAGATAGCGTACAAAATTTTTTCATGCATTGGAAGGGGTGTGGCTTATAAGGGAAAGGGACGAAATCCCGACTTTTAAAATCCCGACCGACGAAATCCCGCCACAACTTAGAAGAATTTTCGCTGAAAATTGAGGTGGACAAAATCCCGACTTTTTATTTCTGATACAGTCGGGATTTTTGTGTTTGCTCCTTTTCAGTTGCCGGACAGTACTTTTAAGCTGGTTAAGAGTAGTATTGAGTACTTTTCAGATTGGTAGCGTTTTCTCTGTGGATTTTGTTATGAATTGAAAGAAGGCGTTAAGGGACTAGCTTACTAACAGGACAGGGAGCGTTTTGAGAAATAGCTTACCAACAGGCAGGGAGCTTTTGGAAAAAAAATTTTTTAAATCAATTTTAGGAATTAGTTGAGAAATATATATTTTATAGCTTATTGATAGGCAGGGAGCGTTTTTTTTTTTTTTTTTGGAGAGCATGTATAAAATCAAATATTTCTTTGAAAAAATTTTTTTAGCTCTGAAATAGAGCTGTGTCAATCGCGATTGATTCGGTCTTTTCGACCCGTTCACTGGAAATGATTGATGATTGCAATCATACGAAACTAATACAATCAATCACCATTTCAATCATTTCCATAGAACGCCACTGAAAGAAACTCAGTATTTTACTATTATATGCTGTATTTGTATGAGATGGGTGAAGACGACCGAAACTGAAACCAATGATTTGATAGAAACGAACGACGAGACCGAAACCAATCATTTGTACGAGCCGAACGTCAGAAAATGAAACCAATCACTTGAACGATAGACGAACGACCGAAAATGAAACCAATCGTTTGAACGAAATGAACGACCGAGACTGAAACCAATCACCAATCACTTGAACCAAACGACCGACCGAGATTGAAACCAATCGTTTGAACGAAACGAACGAACGAGACTGAAACCAATCACCAATCACTTGAACCAAACGAACGACCTAGACTGAAACCAATCGTTTGAACGAGACACGAAACGATTGACCGAAACTGAAACCAATCAAACAAGTACTACAGTACTCTGTCTACTTTAATGCTCATAGAATGGTGCTATTGCTGAGTAGGTGGGCGATGTTTTTCATTTCAGATAAAGCACATATACATACTTATGTTTATTTTATATTTTCAGCTTTTCGAATTTGATTGATTTAGAACTTTTCTAGTCCTTGTTTCAAAGCGATATGGAAAAATTTCTACTTTGAATTTTTTAAAGCCATTCTCACTGAAAATGTGTAATGAATGTAATGTGTGTATGTATATGCACTTTTAAAAAAGAAAACCATCCCCCACCAACAACTCAGTACCATACTATTGGTTCTTGCCTACGTTTCTGTTTCGATGTTGACTCGACTGCACCTATGTATGTATGTAATGTAGGTACTAGGTAGAAACGAAACGTAAACAGAGATCAGAGAGTAATAAAAATTAAAAAATACAACGCTGCAGGCTGCACTGCAAATGATTGGTTTCAATTTCGGTCGTTCCTCGTTCTCGAGGGTCTATTGGTTTCAGTTTCGGTCGATCGCCTCGGCCAGTTCAAGTGATTGAATGATTGATTGAAATGACCGAATCTTTCCATTGAACGATTGATGACTGGTTCGTTCACTAGAAATGAACGATTGACACAGCATTACTCTGAAATGAGCAGGGAGCGAGTGAATGCCAATAGCTTAACTGTGCTGTTAAGCGAGTCAGAAAACATTTTCTGACTAGCTTACCAGCAACAGCTACCTACCGGCAACCACTACCAGCCAATCAAAATCCATTTTATATTCCCTTACAAAGTTCTTATAAGAACTATTCACTGCCAGCACACAACCTACCTGGTCGGAGTCCTGACAAGAACTGAATTTTCCAGTGTGAGACAATTTCTTTTATACTTTTAATTGATAGGGGTGTGGCCTAAAATAATGCACTTTTATATGGTACTTGTTGATTCTCATAACTTCGAGTGGCATTTAATACATGAGAGCATTTCGTACGTGGAAGAATAAGGTGCATTTTTTAAGAAAATGCAGGACGTGACTTGGGTCACTTTGAAATGCTATTGTAAGCGTTCTAGACGCTCAAATCGCATGGGAATGGTTGGAAATGATAGATAATATCTTCAAAAATTTAATTATGGGGGAAAAATAATAATAAAAAAAAAAATGCAAAATTTGTATGGACTTTTCTGAACTGAAAAAACTTTTTTGTTTTTCGACTTTTTTCAGCCGGAGAGCGTTTAAACGCTTCGAAATGGCAATCGAGCAGCGTGTAGCAAAATTCAAAAAAAAAAATTTTTTTTTTCGAATTTTTGAAAAAATTTGCTCTAATTTTGTGCAAGTTTGGAGCTATTATTTTCAACAACTCGAAAAACCTCTTTTTAGAGAGATTTGACAGAAGGCTTTCAAATAATAGCTCCAAATTCAAGCTAATTTGAAGCTATTATTTTCAACAACTCGAAAAGCCTCCTTTTAGAGAGATTTGACAGAAGGCTTTCAAATAATAGCTCCAAATTCAAGCTAATTTGAAGCTATTATTTTCAACAACTCGAAAAACCTCCTTTTAGAGAGATTTGACAGAAGGCTTTCAAATAATAGCTCCAAATTCACGCTAATTTGAAGCTATTACTTTCAACAACTCGAAAAACCTCCTTTTAGAGAGATTTGACAGAAGGCTTTCAAATAATAGCTCCAAATTCACGCTAATTTGAAGCTATTATTTTCAACAACTCGAAGAACCTCTTTTTAGAGAGATTTGACAGAAGGCTTTCAAATAATAGCTCCAAATTCAAGCTAATTTGAAGCTATTATTTTCAACAACTCGAAAAACCTCCTTTTAGAGAGATTTGACAGAAGGCTTTCAAATAATAGCTCCAAATTCACGCTAATTTGAAGCTATTACTTTCAACAACTCGAAAAACCTCCTTTTAGAGAGATTTGACAGAAGGCTTTCAAATAATAGCTCCAAATTCACGCTAATTTGAAGCTATTATTTTCAACAACTCGAAAAACCTCTTTTTAGAGAGATTTGACAGAAGGCTTTCAAATAATAGCTCCAAATTCAAGCTAATTTGAAGCTATTATTTTCAACAACTCGAAAAACCTCCTTTTAGAGAGATTTGACAGAAGGCTTTCAAATAATAGCTCCAAATTCACGCTAATTTGAAGCTATTACTTTCAACAACTCGAAAAACCTCCTTTTAGAGAGATTTGACAGAAGGCTTTCAAATAATAGCTCCAAATTCACGCTAATTTGAAGCTATTACTTTCAACAACTCGAAAAACCTCCTTTTAGAGAGATTTGACAGAAGGCTTTTCGAGTTTTTGAAAATAATAGCCGTATGCAACAGCTTTCCGCATGGCCCGCTTCGCGGGGCTCATTATTTTAACCCTGTTTCCGCAGGCTTAGGCTGCTCATGCTAAATAAGAAAATAGCAAATAGTTTCCGTATGCAACAGCTTTCCGCATGGCCCGCTTCGCGGGGCTCATTATTTTAACCCTGTTTCCGCAGGCTTAGGCTGCTCATGCTAAATAAGAAAATAGCAAATAATTTCCGTATGCAACAGCTTTCCGCATGGCCCGCTTCGCGGGGCTCATTATTTTAACCCTGTTTCCGCAGGCTTAGGCTGCTCATGCTAAATAAGAAAATAGCAAATAATTTCCGTATGCAACAGCTTTCCGCATGGCCCGCTTCGCGGGGCTCATTATTTTAACCCTGTTTCCGCAGGCTTAGGCTGCTCATGCTAAATAAGAAAATAGCAAATAGTTTCCGTATGCAACAGCTTTCCGCATGGCCCGCTTCGCGGGGCTCATTATTTTAACCCTGTTTCCGCAGGCTTAGGCTGCTCATGCTAAATAAGAAAATAGCAAATAGTTTCCGTATGCAACAGCTTTCCGCATGGCCCGCTTCGCGGGGCTCATTATTTTAACCCTGTTTCCGCAGGCTTAGGCTGCTCATGCTAAATAAGAAAATAGCAAATAATTTCCGTATGCAACAGCTTTCCGCATGGCCCGCTTCGCGGGGCTCATTATTTTAACCCTGTTTCCGCAGGCTTAGGCTGCTCATGCTAAATAAGAAAATAGCAAATAGTTTCCGTATGCAACAGCTTTCCGCATGGCCCGCTTCGCGGGGCTCATTATTTTAACCCTGTTTCCGCAGGCTTAGGCTGCTCATGCTAAATAAGAAAATAGCAAATAGTTTCCGTATGCAACAGCTTTCTGCATGGCCCGCTTTGCGGGGCTCATTATTTTGACCCAAATTCGAGCGAATTTGCAGCTTTTATTTTCAACAACTCCAAAAACCTCCTTTTAAAGAGACTTGACAGAAGACTTTTCGAGTTTTTGAAAATAATAGCTCCAAACTTGCACAAAATTAGAGCAAATTTTTTCAAAAATTCGAAAAAAAAAAATTTTTTTTTTGAATTTTTCTACACGCTGCTCGATTGCCATTTCGAAGCGTTTAAACGCTCTCCGGCTGAAAAAAGTCGAAAAACAAAAAAGTTTTTTCAGTTCAGAAAAGTCCATACAAATTTTGCATTTTTTTTTTTTTATTATTTTTTTTCCCCCATACTTAAATTTTTGAAGATATTATCTATCATTTCCAACCATTCCCATGCGATTTGAGCGTCTAGAACGCTTACAATAGCATTTCAAAGTGACCCAAGTCACGTCCTGCATTTTCTTAAAAAATGCACCTTATTCTTCCACGTACGAAATGCTATCATGTATTAAATGCCACTCGAAGTTATGAGAATCAACAAGTACCATATAAAAGTGCATTATTTTAGGCCACACCCCTACCAATTAAAAGTATAAAAGAAATTGTCTCACACTGGCAAATTCAGTTCTTGTCAGGACTCCGACCAGGTAGGTCGTGTGCTAGCAGTAAATAGTTCTTATAAGAACTTTGTAAGGGAATATAAAATAAATTTTGATTGGCTGGTAGTGGTTGCCGCTAGGTAGCTGTTGCTGGTAAGCTAGTCAGAAAATGTTTTCTGACTCGCTTAACAGCACAGTTAAGCTATTGGCATTCACTCGCTCCCTGCTCATTTCAGAGCTATAAAAATTTTTTTAAAGAAATATTTGATTTTGTTTATTATACATGCTCTCCAAAAAAAAAAAAAAAACGCTCCCTGCCATCAATAAGCTATAAAATATATATTTCTCAATTTATTCCTAAAATTGATTTCAAAAATTTTTTTTCCAAAAGCTCCCTGCCTGTTGGTAAGCTATTTCTCAAAAGTCCTTTAACGCCTTCTTTCAATTCATAACAAAATCCACAGAGAAAACGCTCCCAATCTGAAAAGTACGGGAAAGGGACGAAATCCCGACTTTTAAAATCCCGACCGACGAAATCCCGCCACAACTTAGAAGAATTTTCGCTGAAAATTGAGGTGGACAAAATCCCGACTTTTTATTTCTGATACAGTCGGGATTTTTGTGTTTGCTCCTTTTCAGTTGCCGGACAGTACTTTTAAGCTGGTTAAGAGTAGTATTGAGTACTTTTCAGATTGGGAGCGTTTTCTCTGTGGATTTTGTTATGAATTGAAAGAAGGCGTTAAAGGACTTTTGAGAAATAGCTTACCAACAGGCAGGGAGCTTTTGGAAAAAAAAATTTTGAAATCAATTTTAGGAATAAATTGAGAAATATATATTTTATAGCTTATTGATGGCAGGGAGCGTTTTTTTTTTTTTTTTGGAGAGCATGTATAATAAACAAAATCAAATATTTCTTTAAAAAAATTTTTATAGCTCTGAAATGAGCAGGGAGCGAGTGAATGCCAATAGCTTAACTGTGCTGTTAAGCGAGTCAGAAAACATTTTCTGACTAGCTTACCAGCAACAGCTACCTAGCGGCAACCACTACCAGCCAATCAAAATTTATTTTATATTCCCTTACAAAGTTCTTATAAGAACTATTTACTGCTAGCACACGACCTACCTGGTCGGAGTCCTGACAAGAACTGAATTTGCCAGTGTGAGACAATTTCTTTTATACTTTTAATTGGTAGGGGTGTGGCCTAAAATAATGCACTTTTATATGGTACTTGTTGATTCTCATAACTTCGAGTGGCATTTAATACATGATAGCATTTCGTACGTGGAAGAATAAGGTGCATTTTTTAAGAAAATGCAGGACGTGACTTGGGTCACTTTGAAATGCTATTGTAAGCGTTCTAGACGCTCAAATCGCATGGGAATGGTTGGAAATGATAGATAATATCTTCAAAAATTTAAGTATGGGGGAAAAAAAATAATAAAAAAAAAAAAATGCAAAATTTGTATGGACTTTTCTGAACTGAAAAAACTTTTTTGTTTTTCGACTTTTTTCAGCCGGAGAGCGTTTTAAACGCTTCGAAATGGCAATCGAGCAGCGTGTAGAAAAATTCAAAAAAAAAATTTTTTTTTTTCGAATTTTTGAAAAAATTTGCTCTAATTTTGTGCAAGTTTGGAGCTATTATTTTCAAAAACTCGAAAAGTCTTCTGTCAAGTCTCTTTAAAAGGAGGTTTTTGGAGTTGTTGAAAATAAAAGCTGCAAATTCGCTCGAATTTGGGTCAAAATAATGAGCCCCGCAAAGCGGGCCATGCAGAAAGCTGTTGCATACGGAAACTATTTGCTATTTTCTTATTTAGCATGAGCAGCCTAAGCCTGCGGAAACAGGGTTAAAATAATGAGCCCCGCGAAGCGGGCCATGCGGAAAGCTGTTGCATACGGAAACTATTTGCTATTTTCTTATTTAGCATGAGCAGCCTAAGCCTGCGGAAACAGGGTTAAAATAATGAGCCCCGCGAAGCGGGCCATGCGGAAAGCTGTTGCATACGGAAATTATTTGCTATTTTCTTATTTAGCATGAGCAGCCTAAGCCTGCGGAAACAGGGTTAAAATAATGAGCCCCGCGAAGCGGGCCATGCGGAAAGCTGTTGCATACGGAAACTATTTGCTATTTTCTTATTTAGCATGAGCAGCCTAAGCCTGCGGAAACAGGGTTAAAATAATGAGCCCCGCGAAGCGGGCCATGCGGAAAGCTGTTGCATACGGAAACTATTTGCTATTTTCTTATTTAGCATGAGCAGCCTAAGCCTGCGGAAACAGGGTTAAAATAATGAGCCCCGCGAAGCGGGCCATGCGGAAAGCTGTTGCATACGGAAATTATTTGCTATTTTCTTATTTAGCATGAGCAGCCTAAGCCTGCGGAAACAGGGTTAAAATAATGAGCCCCGCGAAGCGGGCCATGCGGAAAGCTGTTGCATACGGAAATTATTTGCTATTTTCTTATTTAGCATGAGCAGCCTAAGCCTGCGGAAACAGGGTTAAAATAATGAGCCCCGCGAAGCGGGCCATGCGGAAAGCTGTTGCATACGGAAACTATTTGCTATTTTCTTATTTAGCATGAGCAGCCTAAGCCTGCGGAAACAGGGTTAAAATAATGAGCCCCGCGAAGCGGGCCATGCGGAAAGCTGTTGCATACGGCTATTATTTTCAAAAACTCGAAAAGCCTTCTGTCAAATCTCTCTAAAAGGAGGTTTTTCGAGTTGTTGAAAGTAATAGCTTCAAATTAGCGTGAATTTGGAGCTATTATTTGAAAGCCTTCTGTCAAATCTCTCTAAAAGGAGGTTTTTCGAGTTGTTGAAAGTAATAGCTTCAAATTAGCGTGAATTTGGAGCTATTATTTGAAAGCCTTCTGTCAAATCTCTCTAAAAGGAGGTTTTTCGAGTTGTTGAAAATAATAGCTTCAAATTAGCTTGAATTTGGAGCTATTATTTGAAAGCCTTCTGTCAAATCTCTCTAAAAAGAGGTTTTTCGAGTTGTTGAAAATAATAGCTTCAAATTAGCGTGAATTTGGAGCTATTATTTGAAAGCCTTCTGTCAAATCTCTCTAAAAGGAGGTTTTTCGAGTTGTTGAAAGTAATAGCTTCAAATTAGCGTGAATTTGGAGCTATTATTTGAAAGCCTTCTGTCAAATCTCTCTAAAAGGAGGTTTTTCGAGTTGTTGAAAATAATAGCTTCAAATTAGCTTGAATTTGGAGCTATTATTTGAAAGCCTTCTGTCAAATCTCTCTAAAAAGAGGTTCTTCGAGTTGTTGAAAATAATAGCTTCAAATTAGCGTGAATTTGGAGCTATTATTTGAAAGCCTTCTGTCAAATCTCTCTAAAAGGAGGTTTTTCGAGTTGTTGAAAGTAATAGCTTCAAATTAGCGTGAATTTGGAGCTATTATTTGAAAGCCTTCTGTCAAATCTCTCTAAAAGGAGGTTTTTCGAGTTGTTGAAAATAATAGCTTCAAATTAGCTTGAATTTGGAGCTATTATTTGAAAGCCTTCTGTCAAATCTCTCTAAAAGGAGGCTTTTCGAGTTGTTGAAAATAATAGCTTCAAATTAGCTTGAATTTGGAGCTATTATTTGAAAGCCTTCTGTCAAATCTCTCTAAAAAGAGGTTTTTCGAGTTGTTGAAAATAATAGCTCCAAACTTGCACAAAATTAGAGCAAATTTTTTCAAAAATTCGAAAAAAAAAATTTTTTTTTTGAATTTTGCTACACGCTGCTCGATTGCCATTTCGAAGCGTTTAAACGCTCTCCGGCTGAAAAAAGTCGAAAAACAAAAAAGTTTTTTCAGTTCAGAAAAGTCCATACAAATTTTGCATTTTTTTTTTTTATTATTATTTTTCCCCCATAATTAAATTTTTGAAGATATTATCTATCATTTCCAACCATTCCCATGCGATTTGAGCGTCTAGAACGCTTACAATAGCATTTCAAAGTGACCCAAGTCACGTCCTGCATTTTCTTAAAAAATGCACCTTATTCTTCCACGTACGAAATGCTCTCATGTATTAAATGCCACTCGAAGTTATGAGAATCAACAAGTACCATATAAAAGTGCATTATTTTAGGCCACACCCCTATCAATTAAAAGTATAAAAGAAATTGTCTCACACTGGAAAATTCAGTTCTTGTCAGGACTCCGACCAGGTAGGTTGTGTGCTGGCAGTGAATAGTTCTTATAAGAACTTTGTAAGGGAATATAAAATGGATTTTGATTGGCTGGTAGTGGTTGCCGGTAGGTAGCTGTTGCTGGTAAGCTAGTCAGAAAATGTTTTCTGACTCGCTTAACAGCACAGTTAAGCTATTGGCATTCACTCGCTCCCTGCTCATTTCAGAGTAATGCTGTGTCAATCGTTCATTTCTAGTGAACGAACCAGTCATCAATCGTTCAATGGAAAGATTCGGTCATTTCAATCAATCATTCAATCACTTGAACTGGCCGAGGCGATCGACCGAAACTGAAACCAATAGACCCTCGAGAACGAGGAACGACCGAAATTGAAACCAATCATTTGCAGTGCAGCCTGCAGCGTTGTATTTTTTAATTTTTATTACTCTCTGATCTCTGTTTACGTTTCGTTTCTACCTAGTACCTACATTACATACATACATAGGTGCAGTCGAGTCAACATCGAAACAGAAACGTAGGCAAGAACCAATAGTATGGTACTGAGTTGTTGGTGGGGGATGGTTTTCTTTTTTAAAAGTGCATATACATACACACATTACATTCATTACACATTTTCAGTGAGAATGGCTTTAAAAAATTCAAAGTAGAAATTTTTCCATATCGCTTTGAAACAAGGACTAGAAAAGTTCTAAATCAATCAAATTCGAAAAGCTGAAAATATAAAATAAACATAAGTATGTATATGTGCTTTATCTGAAATGAAAAACATCGCCCACCTACTCAGCAATAGCACCATTCTATGAGCATTAAAGTAGACAGAGTACTGTAGTACTTGTTTGATTGGTTTCAGTTTCGGTCAATCGTTTCGTGTCTCGTTCAAACGATTGGTTTCAGTCTAGGTCGTTCGTTTGGTTCAAGTGATTGGTGATTGGTTTCAGTCTCGTTCGTTCGTTTCGTTCAAACGATTGGTTTCAATCTCGGTCGGTCGTTTGGTTCAAGTGATTGGTGATTGGTTTCAGTCTCGGTCGTTCATTTCGTTCAAACGATTGGTTTCATTTTCGGTCGTTCGTCTATCGTTCAAGTGATTGGTTTCATTTTCTGACGTTCGGCTCGTACAAATGATTGGTTTCGGTCTCGTCGTTCGTTTCTATCAAATCATTGGTTTCAGTTTCGGTCGTCTTCACCCATCTCATACAAATACAGCATATAATAGTAAAATACTGAGTTTCTTTCAGTGGCGTTCTATGGAAATGATTGAAATGGTGATTGATTGTATTAGTTTCGTATGATTGCAATCATCAATCATTTCCAGTGAACGGGTCGAAAAGACCGAATCAATCGCGATTGACACAGCTCTATTTCAGAGCTAAAAAAATTTTTTCAAAGAAATATTTGATTTTATACATGCTCTCCAAAAAAAAAAAAAAAAACGCTCCCTGCCTATCAATAAGCTATAAAATATATATTTCTCAACTAATTCCTAAAATTGATTTAAAAAATTTTTTTTCCAAAAGCTCCCTGCCTGTTGGTAAGCTATTTCTCAAAACGCTCCCTGTCCTGTTAGTAAGCTAGTCCCTTAACGCCTTCTTTCAATTCATAACAAAATCCACAGAGAAAACGCTACCAATCTGAAAAGTACTCAATACTACTCTTAACCAGCTTAAAAGTACTGTCCGGCAACTGAAAAGGAGCAAACACAAAAATCCCGACTGTATCAGAAATAAAAAGTCGGGATTTTGTCCACCTCAATTTTCAGCGAAAATTCTTCTAAGTTGTGGCGGGATTTCGTCGGTCGGGATTTTAAAAGTCGGGATTTCGTCCCTTTCCCCTCCTGTTAATAAGAATCCCAAAGAGGTTTCAACTAATCCAGCGATTAGTGTTGATTCGGGTATGGCGCATGTTCCAGATCCTGTAGGATCGGTCCGCGAATTTAATATTGAGTCTCCACCTACAGATAATTTAGAACAGTTGAACAATCTTTTGAGTACAGATGGATTGCAGAATCAAATAGATGATAGTATTCACGCTAGGGATGATTCGAATGTTAGATCCAATGAATCAATTAAATCCTATGTTAATCAATATTTAGAGAGAGGTTTTCAAAACTTACATGCCGACTTAATGGCATCTTTAGATAGTATGGTTAAGGGTATTGAAAAAATAGCTAGTAAAACAGTAAAAGAAGTTTACCAAAAAGAACAAAATGCGATTGAGGCAGAAAGGCTTTTAAAGAAATTAAATCAAAAACAGCCAAATCAACAACAACTTAACCAAGTGTCTCAAAATCCTGAGCATACAAGAAGAAATATTCATTTAGATGTTCCTTTAGACAGACATCAAGAGCAACATGGTATTGCAGATTTTGTAACCAACTTCAACCAGTTGCCAGGAGTGCGTTCAAATCTTCCGAATTCAGAGAAAAATGATCCTAGTACCTTACCACAACAATCTGATCACTGGTTACGTGCATTTTTTTCGAAAAAATTTGATCTTGATCGATGGGGTCTCAAGTTTGATGGGACAGATAAAACAATGTCAATTGAGGATTTTATCTTTCGAGTGGAAACACTCCAAGGAAATTATAACATGCCTTGGTTGGATGTGGTAAAAAATTTTCATCTGCTTTTAGTCGGTAATGCCCAGAATTGGTTCTGGCATTACCTTCGAGATAATCCCAATTCAGGTTGGGAAACACTTCGAAGGGCCCTGCTGCATCAGTTTTGTTGTGTTGAGACAGATTTTGAAATTATTAAACGCATTATGGAACGGCGTCAACTTCAAAATGAGTCATTCGATGACTTCTATAATGTTATATTGGGGCTTCGAAATCGGTTAAAAGAACAGATTCGAGATGTTGATCTCTTAAACATATTGAGGCAAAATATTAGTCAACGATTAATGCAGTATATTTACCCGATGTCCATTTTTACCTTGCAACACTTGCGAGAAGAATGTAGAAAAACTGAAAAAATGCTACAGTCAAGGGAACCACCAAGATCTCGATACACTCCAACTACCACTCAGAGACATATTAATGAATTAGATGAGTATGACAATGTGGATTTTCAGGAGAATAGTATTAACGCCATTGACAATAAATTAATTCCGACAAGAAACAGGAAATGTTTCAATTGCAAAAAGGAAGGCCATACCTTCCTTGCTTGTCCGTCACCCAGCAGAAGACTATTTTGTTATAGATGCGGTTTGGATGGTTATACAACCCCACAATGTCCTACCTGCAATCCAAATCCAAATTCGGAAAACAAGAAGTTGAGCGAGAAGAATCTCGGGGAATCTCGTTCAACTCAGATAGCCCCGGGACAAGTATAAGCGATAGAAGCCCCACAACAAAGGACCTTTTCGGTCAATCTAATCAATTAATTCCAAGCTCAATATCACCATATAAGTCCTATGAAGAACGATTGAAAATTTATAAAGAACTTCGTTCAAACATTTTCTCCATCGAAGAACTTAATTCCTTAAAATGTTCAAATAAATCAAATGAAAGGAAAAAGAAAAGACAGATCTATAAATACTTGTTGAAATCTTCATGTATCACCACAAGATGTGATCGGCGGCCTTATGAAGTTGTTCGCATAGGCAACGAAGACATAAAAGGCCTACTCGATAGCGGTGCGTCAATTTCTTGTTTGGGTGTGGGATGTGAAGATTTCGTTAAGCGCAATCAACTTAAAGTTATTAGATTTGAATCTGAACTAAAAACTGCTGATGGCAAAAATCAGAAAATCATAGGTAGAGTAAATGTTCAAATAAATTTTAAGAAAAAGATACACAATATTGATTTATATTTAGTGCCATCTTTGACACAACCTTTATACCTTGGGATTGATTTTTGGCTTATTTTTGAAATAGCCCCAAACATTGTATCAGACATTTCAATCGAAAATGTTCCAACTTGGAAATCCAACGAACATGATTTGAATCATGATCAAAGACAGGCTTTAGAAGCCGTTATTGAAAAATTTCCATCTTTTACAAAGCTGGGATTAGGCAGGACAACCGTTGATGTTCACGTTATCGACACAGGCGATGCTGATCCTGTGAAGCAACGCCATTATCCGGTGTCCCCAATAATCCAAACAGTTATAAACGAAGAGATCGATAGGATGTTGGCATTAGGCGTTATAGAAGAGAGCCAAAGCCCTTGGTCATCTCCAGTGGTCCTCGTTAGGAAACCAGGCAAAAACCGGCTTTGCATTGATTACCGAAAGGTTAATGCTTTGACAAAAAAGGATGCCAACCCTATTCACCACATCGATTCTGTTCTAAGTCGTCTAGGTGAAACGTATTACATATCAAGCATTGACTTAAAAGATGCCTATTGGCAAATCCCCCTTGATCAAGCATCTCGCGAAAAAACTGCATTCACAGTTCCGGGTAGGGCGCTCATGCAGTTTACAGTGATGCCATTTGGGACGTGCAATGCCCCAGCAAGAATGTGCAGAGTCATGGATAAAGTCATCCCATCAGCGCTTAGAGAATTTGTTTTTGTGTACATGGATGACTTATTAGTTATATCAGGAGATTTTGAAACCCATTTGCATCGGTTGGAAACCGTTGCACAGTGTCTAAAAAGTGCGAACTTAACAATTAATGTAGGAAAATCTAATTTCTGTTTTAGAGAGCTGAAGTTCCTTGGGTACATTGTGGGTAATGGACATGTTAAACCAGACCCAGATAAAGTGCAGGGTATATCAGATTTTCCTATACCAAAAAGCGTCAAACAGGTTCGACGATTTCTCGGAATGTGTGGATGGTACCGCAGGTTCGTCAAAAACTTTGCGAGTTTAGCGGCACCCATTACCGACACTCTAAAAAAGTCAAATAAAAGTTTTGAAATGTCACCTCAAGCTATTTCGGCTTTTCAAGAACTCAAAGCAACCTTATCCGCAGCACCCTTTTTAAATACTCCCGATTACGCGAAGATGTTCACAGTTCAATGCGATGCATCGAATCAAGGTGTAGGGGCAGTTTTATTTCAACTGAATAATGACAACGAAGAACAGCCAATCGCTTTTTATTCGCAAAAACTGAATTCTTGCCAAGCAAATTACACTGTCACGGAGAAAGAATGCCTTGCGGCTGTTCTTGCAGTCAAAAAATTCCGACCCTATATTGAAGGGTTCCATTTTAGAATCATAACGGATCATTCCAGCCTCAAATGGTTAATGGAATTAAAAGATCTGAGTGGGCGTTTGGCCAGGTGGTCTCTCAAATTACAAGCGTATGATTTTGTGATTGAGCACCGAAAGGGCTCAGCGAATGTCGTACCTGATGCGTTGTCGAGGGCTTTCATAGAAAGCATTGACCCTGCAGATGATTTACAAACCTTGCTTGATTTTGAATCTGAAAGTATCAAAGATGACCAATATTTAAAACTTATAAAAAGTATCAAAGGAAAATCTGAAAGTTTTCCCGATTTAAAGGTATGTGATAATTTAATTTACAAAAGGTTTTTCAATTGTGACTCAGACGTTAATGTATCCGACTACCAATGGCGATTATGGGTACCAGTTGGACTCATTGAAAAACTAGTGATAGATGCCCATAGCCCTCCAAATTGCGCTCATGGCGGCATTGCAAAAACATTAGCTAGGCTGCGGCAAACATATTTTTGGCCTCAAATGGCCAAGGATGTTAAAAATTTTATTAACGATTGTGACACTTGTAAAGAAAGTAAAAGAATAAACAGGACAATTAAACCACCAATGACTACTCTGCGGACTTTTGATAGACCATTTCAAAAAGTTTATATAGACTTTATGGGTCCATACATTCGATCAAAAAAGGGCAATCTTTATCTTTTTGTTTTGGTAGATCACCTTACCAAGTTCGTACTTCTGAAACCAATGCCAAAAGCAACCACCCAATCCGTCCTCAATTTCTTTGACCAAACTGTTTGTAGTATTTTCGGAATCCCAGAGTATATTCATTCTGATAATGGGAAGCAGTTTGTATCCAAACCGTTTCAAGATTTTCTAGAAAACCATGGCATTAAACATATAAAAACTGGCTTGTATTCGCCACAGTCAAACGCGTCCGAACGCGTAAATCAGTCAATCTTATCTAGTATTCGGTCATATTTGAAAAACAATCATAAAGAATGGGACAAACATATTTATGAAATCCAACAGGCATTATGTTCATCTGTTCACCAAACCACTGGTGTATCTCCTTACTTCTCTCTTTTTGGAAATCAAATGATAACGCATGGGAAAATGTATTCAGTCATACAAAAGTTAGGTTTGATTAACGATGCAGACTTCATGTCCGTAGATAGAAGCGATAAAATAGTTCTAATAAGGGAAAAACTTCAAAAACATATTAAACAAGCTTTCGAGAAAAATTCAAAAACTTACAATTTGAGATCAACCGACAAAAAATTTTCACCAGGACAAGTAGTTTTTAGAAAAAACTTCGTACAAAGTGATGCTACAAAAGACCTAAGCGCAAAATTAAGTCCAAAATTTGTCAAATGTCGTATTGTCAGATCGATAGGAAATGCTTTATACGAAGTGGAAAACATGGAGGGAAAATTAACTGGCACTTATCATGCCAAAGATTTCAAGGCATAAAATGAACATGAGACTTCTTTCTCGGGTGATGGGTCGATGCCACACGATGACTTAAACACACTCTTTATTTCCATATCTTTTTCACTTTGAAGCGTTGCAAAATCTATGGTTTTGTCATGATTTTTTTTTTCAAACGACTCAACAATCGCTATGTGTAAATTCACTTTGCCCATCTACACCTAGAAAGCACAAAGAAGCGCATACGGAATTCGATAATAAGTAATATTTCTCGAACACATTTTTTTTTCGAACTCGACTGAACAATTTCCGCCTGCGATCGGCATTGAGCTGAGAAAAGAAATATTCTTTCTTTTCTCATCCATCGTCCATGAGCTAAGACGTACCCTTGAGCTTAGTTTTTCTACTCCAATATTGAAAGAAATATCGCTATAGTTGAGCCTAAGAAACTCTAGTACGAAGGTAATTATAAAAAGTTTAATTCCTAATAAAAATCTGTAAGGTATTTGATTAATAATAATTGCCCCATAGTGTTCGATCGCGGGAGAAAATCTTTTATTGTAAAGGAACAATTCCAGTTGCAAAAAACTGTGAAAATCTTTCAACTGATCTTTTAGAGATCAATATTAAGTTCAATTCAGTCAAGCCACAGGTAATATTTCCGAAATTTTTCATCTTCTTTGTGTGTTAAAACTAACATTCATTTCCCCATACCAGCACCAGAAACCAAAGGCTACAGAAACCTCGTTTTATAAAAGCCTACGCACTTCTGGTGCGTGGCCAAATCTGTTCTTATAGGAACTGCGCTCTGACGCAAGAAAATTCACCAACTTTAAAGAAATTTGGCCACATAAGTTGCCACCAAACCCTGAAGAAGAAACTTTGCATTGCATCGCACATGCGACCACCAGCTATCAAGACTACCACCGGACCTACCTTCATAACCTCCAAATTCCATGCAGTACACGTAATGGAAGTTTGACAAACAAAAACAACAAAAATTTAATAATCAAAACCTAGAAAACGAAACTAAGAAAAAAAGAAAATAATATTTGCTGAAGAAACAATTTTTTTTTCCTTAATAATTCAATTTTATAATTTAAATATTAAGTTCATTTAATTTGTAATTTGTGACTAACCTTCATCGTAATTCAATACTTAAAAACGAAGAATTTCTGATCTGACCCTAAAAAGTGATCATCATAAAGAGAAAAAAAAACAAAGATAATCTTAACCCTAAAAAAAATCTTAATCAAGCTCAACGAAAGCGGATCATCGGTGGATGTGCGCACACCAGCCAGATTCCTGCAAAAAGTATAATTGAGTGAGTACAAACAAATTTACTTGTTTTTTTTTTTCATAAAGAGTTTTTTTTTTCGATCATTCATAATCACTTCGTGGTATAGGTGTAGAATTTCTCTTAAATAATTTTTTTAATTCTCTTAATCTATTTGTTTTCCTATTTTCTTTTGTTTTATTAAATTTAATTTTTCTTTATTTTTATATTGAAATGTAAGGTCAGTTACAACATTTTTTTTTCCTCTTTTATATTATTAAGTTGTTTGAATTAAAATTCAATGAATATAAATTTGTGGTTTAGTTATTTGATAATGATGTGTTAAATACCAAATTGGTGAGTGAGCGACGATGATGGAGATGATGTGAGCAACCAGAAAGGGAGGTGAGGGGATATTAGTTTTGATAAGGGGCAGTGTTAACAGATGTAAAACGGCAAACATTGCAAGGAGGTGTTAAATGACACTATTGGATAAGGGCATGTCGTGTAGTTGTTGCTACAAATCCGTCGCAATATCTGACGTGATAAATTTTGATGTAATTTAGAGTTTTGATTTTTATTCGGTGTTCATTTCGTTATTTTGTTTTATCTGGCACGAACTTATTTGTAAGGGTTAGACTATGGAAGCATCAATACAATACCCACCCCAGTAGACTGAGCTAGGAGGGAGATAAGTGCCAGACGATGACTTCCCAGGGAATTCTTTAATCTTACTCCGCAACCCGTTACACGTATTAAGCGTCTCAAATTGAGTAACCCCAACGTACAACCCCAAGAAAATCGTTATTTTTCGTCTATCTAGCATCGTTCTCGAGATATGGAGCTGGAATGTTTTGATGGGATCGTATTAAGCGTCTCAAATTGAGTAACCCCAACGTACAACCCCAAGAAAATCGTTATTTTTCGTCTATCTCGCATCGTTCTCGAGATATGGAGCTTTTTACATTTTGGTTCACCCAGGAAAGTGAGATTTCAGGAATGTTTTGATGGGATCGTATTAAGCGTCTCAAATTGAGTTACTCCAACGTACAACCCCAAGAAAATCGTTATTTTTCGTCTATCTCGCATCGTTCTCGAGATATGTAGCTGGAATGTTTTGATGGGATCGTATTAAGCGTCTCAAATTGAGTTACTCCAACGTACAACCCCAAGAAAATCGTTATTTTTCGTCTATCTCGCATCGTTCTCGAGATATGGAGCTTTTTACATTTTGGTTCACCCAGGAAAGTGAGATTTCAGGAATGTTTTGATGGGATCGTATAAAGCGTCTCAAATTGAGTAACCCCAACGTACAACAACAAGAAAATCGTTATTTTTCGTCTATCTCGCATCGTTCTCGAGATATGGAGCTGGAATGTTTTGATGGGATCGTATTAAGCGTCTCAAATTGAGTAACCCCAACGTACAACCCCAAGAAAATCGTTATTTTTCGTCTATCTCGCATCGTTCTCGAGATATGGAGCTGGAATGTTTTGATGGGATCGTATTAAGCGTCTCAAATTGAGTTACTCCAACGTACAACCCCAAAAAAATCGTTATTTTTCGTCTATCTCGCATCGTTCTCGAGATATGGAGCTGGAATTTTTTGATGGGATCGTATTAAGCGTCTCAAATTGAGTAACCCCAACGTACAACAACAAGAAAATCGTTATTTTTCGTCTATCTCGCATCGTTCTCGAGATATGGAGCTTTTTACATTTTGGTTCACCCAGGAAAGTGAGATTTCAGGAATGTTTTGATGGGATCGTATTAAGCGTCTCAAATTGAGTTACTCCAACGTACAACCCCAAGAAAATCGTTATTTTTCGTCTATCTCGCATCGTTCTCGAGATATGGAGCTGGAATGTTTTGATGGGATCGTATTAAGCGTCTCAAATTGAGTAACCCCAACGTACAACAACAAGAAAATCGTTATTTTTCGTCTATCTCGCATCGTTCTCGAGATATGGAGCTTTTTACATTTTGGTTCACCCAGGAAAGTGAGATTTCAGGAATGTTTTGATGGGATCGTATTAAGCGTCTCAAATTGAGTTACTCCAACGTACAACCCCAAGAAAATCGTTATTTTTCGTCTATCTCGCATCGTTCTCGAGATATGGAGCTGGAATGTTTTGATGGGATCGTATTAAGCGTCTCAAATTGAGTTACTCCAACGTACAACCCCAAGAAAATCGTTATTTTTCGTCTATCTCGCATCGTTCTCGAGATATGGAGCTTTTTACATTTTGGTTCACCCAGGAAAGTGAGATTTCAGGAATGTTTTGATGGGATCGTATTAAGCGTCTCAAATTGAGTAACCCCAACGTACAACAACAAGAAAATCGTTATTTTTCGTCTATCTCGCATCGTTCTCGAGATATGGAGCTGGAATGTTTTGATGGGATCGTATTAAGCGTCTCAAATTGAGTAACCCCAACGTACAACCCCAAGAAAATCGTTATTTTTCGTCTATCTCGCATCGTTCTCGAGATATGGAGCTGGAATGTTTTGATGGGATCGTATTAAGCGTCTCAAATTGAGTTACTCCAACGTACAACCCCAAAAAAATAGTTATTTTTCGTCTATCTCGCATCGTTCTCGAGATATGGAGCTGGAATGTTTTGATGGGATCGTATTAAGCGTCTCAAATTGAGTAACCCCAACGTACAACCCCAAGAAAATCGTTATTTTTCGTCTATCTCGCATCGTTCTCGAGATATGGAGCTGGAATGTTTTGATGGGATCGTATTAAGCGTCTCAAATTGAGTAACCCCAACGTACAACCAAGAAAATCGTTATTTTTCGTCTATCTCGCATCGTTCTCGAGATATGGAGCTTTTTACATTTTGGTTCACCCAGGAAAGTGAGATTTCAGGAATGTTTTGATGGGATCGTATTAAGCGTCTCAAATTGAGTTACTCCAACGTACAACCCCAAGAAAATCGTTATTTTTCGTCTATCTCGCATCGTTCTCGAGATATGGAGCTGGAATGTTTTGATGGGATCGTATTAAGCGTCTCAAATTGAGTTACTCCAACGTACAACCCCAAGAAAATCGTTATTTTTCGTCTATCTCGCATCGTTCTCGAGATATGGAGCTTTTTACATTTTGGTTCACCCAGGAAAGTGAGATTTCAGGAATGTTTTGATGGGATCGTATTAAGCATCTCAAATTGAGTAACCCCAACGTACAACAACAAGAAAATCGTTATTTTTCGTCTATCTCGCTTCGTTCTCGAGATATGGAGCTGGAATGTTTTGATGGGATCGTATTAAGCGTCTCAAATTGAGTAACCCCAACGTACAACCCCAAGAAAATCGTTATTTTTCGTCTATCTCGCATCGTTCTCGAGATATGGAGCTGGAATGTTTTGATGGGATCGTATTAAGCGTCTCAAATTGAGTTACTCCAACGTACAACCCCAAAAAAATCGTTATTTTTCGTCTATCTCGCATCGTTCTCGAGATATGGAGCTGGAATGTTTTGATGGGATCGTATTAAGCGTCTCAAATTGAGTAACCCCAACGTACAACAACAAGAAAATCGTTATTTTTCGTCTATCTCGCATCGTTCTCGAGATATGGAGCTTTTTACATTTTGGTTCACAAAGGAAAGTGAGATTTCAGGAATGTTTTGATGGGATCGTATTAAGCGTCTCAAATTGAGTTACTCCAACGTACAACCCCAAGAAAATCGTTATTTTTCGTCTATCTCGCATCGTTCTCGAGATATGGAGCAGGAATGTTTTGATGGGATCGTATTAAGCGTCTCAAATTGAGTAACCCCAACGTACAACCCCAAGAAAATCGTTATTTTTCGTCTATCTCGCATCGTTCTCGAGATATGGAGCTGGAATGTTTTGATGGGATCGTATTAAGCGTCTCAAATTGAGTAACCCCAACGTACAACCCCAAAAAAATCGTTATTTTTCGTCTATCTCGCATCGTTCTCGAGATATGGAGCTTTTTACATTTTGGTTCACCCAGGAAAGTGAGATTTCAGGAATGTTTTGATGGGATCGTATTAAGCGTCTCAAATTGAGTTACTCCAACGTACAACCCCAAAAAAATCGTTATTTTTCGTCTATCTCGCATCGTTCTCGAGATATGGAGCTGGAATGTTTTGATGGGATCGTATTAAGCGTCTCAAATTGAGTTACTCCAACGTACAACCCCAAAAAAATCGTTATTTTTCGTCTATCTCGCATCGTTCTCGAGATATGGAGCTGGAATGTTTTGATGGGATCGTATTAAGCGTCTCAAATTGAGTAACCCCAACGTAAAACCCCAAGAAAATCGTTATTTTTCGTCTATCTCGCATCGTTCTCGAGATATGGAGCTGGAATGTTTTGATGGGATCGTATTAAGCGTCTCAAATTGAGTAACCCCAACGTACAACCCCAAGAAAATCGTTATTTTTCGTCTATCTCGCATCGTTCTCGAGATATGGAGCTGGAATGTTTTGATGGGATCGTATTAAGCGTCTCAAATTGAGTAACCTCAACGTACAACCCCAAGAAAATCGTTATTTTTCGTCTATCTCGCATCGTTCTCGAGATATGGAGCTGGAATGTTTTGATGGGATCGTATTAAGCGTCTCAAATTGAGTAACCCCAACGTACAACCCCAAGAAAATCGTTATTTTTCGTCTATCTCGCATCGTTCTCGAGATATGGAGCTGGAATGTTTTGATGGGATCGTATTAAGCGTCTCAAATTGAGTTACTCCAACGTACAACCCCAAGAAAATCGTTATTTTTCGTCTATCTCGCATCGTTCTCGAGATATGGAGCTGGAATGTTTTGATGGGATCGTATTAAGCGTCTCAAATTGAGTAACCCCAACGTACAACCCCAAGAAAATCGTTATTTTTCGTCTATCTCGCATCGTTCTCGAGATATGGAGCTGGAATGTTTTGATGGGATCGTATTAAGCGTCTCAAATTGAGTTACTCCAACGTACAACCCCAAGAAAATCGTTATTTTTCGTCTATCTCGCATCGTTCTCGAGATATGGAGCTGGAATGTTTTGATGGGATCGTATTAAGCGTCTCAAATTGAGTAACCCCAACGTACAACCCCAAGAAAATCGTTATTTTTCGTCTATCTCGCATCGTTCTCGAGATATGGAGCTGGAATGTTTTGATGGGATCGTATTAAGCGTCTCAAATTGAGTAACCCCAACGTACAACCCCAAAAAAATCGTTATTTTTCGTCTATCTCGCATCGTTCTCGAGATATGGAGCTTTTTACATTTTGGTTCACCCAGGAAAGTGAGATTTCAGGAATGTTTTGATGGGATCGTATTAAGCGTCTCAAATTGAGTTACTCCAACGTACAACCCCAAAAAAATCGTTATTTTTCGTCTATCTCGCATCGTTCTCGAGATATGGAGCTGGAATGTTTTGATGGGATCGTATTAAGCGTCTCAAATTGAGTTACTCCAACGTACAACCCCAAAAAAATCGTTATTTTTCGTCTATCTCGCATCGTTCTCGAGATATGGAGCTGGAATGTTTTGATGGGATCGTATTAAGCGTCTCAAATTGAGTAACCCCAACGTACAACCCCAAGAAAATCGTTATTTTTCGTCTATCTCGCATCGTTCTCGAGATATGGAGCTGGAATGTTTTGATGGGATCGTATTAAGCGTCTCAAATTGAGTAACCCCAACGTACAACCCCAAGAAAATCGTTATTTTTCGTCTATCTCGCATCGTTCTCCAGATATGGAGCTGGAATGTTTTGATGGGATCGTATTAAGCGTCTCAAATTGAGTAACCCCAACGTACAACCCCAAGAAAATCGTTATTTTTCGTCTATCTCGCATCGTTCTCGAGATATGGAGCTGGAATGTTTTGATGGGATCGTATTAAGCGTCTCAAATTGAGTTACTCCAACGTACAACCCCAAGAAAATCGTTATTTTTCGTCTATCTCGCATCGTTCTCGAGATATGGAGCTGGAATGTTTTGATGGGATCGTATTAAGCGTCTCAAATTGAGTAACCCCAACGTACAACCCCAAGAAAATCGTTATTTTTCGTCTATCTCGCATCGTTCTCGAGATATGGAGCTGGAATGTTTTGATGGGATCGTATTAAGCGTCTCAAATTGAGTAACCCCAACGTACAACCCCAAGAAAATCGTTATTTTTCGTCTATCTCGCATCGTTCTCGAGATATGGAGCTGGAATGTTTTGATGGGATCGTATTAAGCGTCTCAAATTGAGTTACTCCAACGTACAACCCCAAGAAAATCGTTATTTTTCGTCTATCTCGCATCGTTCTCGAGATATGGAGCTGGAATGTTTTGATGGGATCGTATTAAGCGTCTCAAATTGAGTTACTCCAACGTACAACCCCAAGAAAATCGTTATTTTTCGTCTATCTCGCATCGTTCTCGAGATATGGAGCTGGAATGTTTTGATGGGATCGTATTAAGCGTCTCAAATTGAGTTACTCCAACGTACAACCCCAAGAAAATCGTTATTTTTCGTCTATCTCGCATCGTTCTCGAGATATGGAGCTGGAATGTTTTGATGGGATCGTATTAAGCGTCTCAAATTGAGTAACCCCAACGTACAACCCCAAGAAAATCGTTATTTTTCGTCTATCTCGCATCGTTCTCGAGATATGGAGCTGGAATGTTTTGATGGGATCGTATTAAGCGTCTCAAATTGAGTAACCCCAACGTACAACCCCAAGAAAATCGTTATTTTTCGTCTATCTCGCATCGTTCTCGAGATATGGAGCTGGAATGTTTTGATGGGATCGTATTAAGCGTCTCAAATTGAGTTACTCCAACGTACAACCCCAAGAAAATCGTTATTTTTCGTCTATCTCGCATCGTTCTCGAGATATGGAGCTGGAATGTTTTGATGGGATCGTATTAAGCGTCTCAAATTGAGTAACCCCAACGTACAACCCCAAGAAAATCGTTATTTTTCGTCTATCTCGCATCGTTCTCGAGATATGGAGCTGGAATGTTTTGATGGGATCGTATTAAGCGTCTCAAATTGAGTAACCCCAACGTACAACCCCAAGAAAATCGTTATTTTTCGTCTATCTCGCATCGTTCTCGAGATATGGAGCTGGAATGTTTTGATGGGATCGTATTAAGCGTCTCAAATTGAGTTACTCCAACGTACAACCCCAAGAAAATCGTTATTTTTCGTCTATCTCGCATCGTTCTCGAGATATGGAGCTGGAATGTTTTGATGGGATCGTATTAAGCGTCTCAAATTGAGTTACTCCAACGTACAACCCCAAGAAAATCGTTATTTTTCGTCTATCTCGCATCGTTCTCGAGATATGGAGCTGGAATGTTTTGATGGGATCGTATTAAGCGTCTCAAATTGAGTTACTCCAACGTACAACCCCAAGAAAATCGTTATTTTTCGTCTATCTCGCATCGTTCTCGAGATATGGAGCTGGAATGTTTTGATGGGATCGTATTAAGCGTCTCAAATTGAGTTACTCCAACGTACAACCCCAAGAAAATCGTTATTTTTCGTCTATCTCGCATCGTTCTCAAGATATGGAGCTGGAATGTTTTGATGGGATCGTATTAAGCGTCTCAAATTGAGTTACTCCAACGTACAACCCCAAGAAAATCGTTATTTTTCGTCTATCTCGCATCGTTCTCGAGATATGGAGCTGGAATGTTTTGATGGGATCGTATTAAGCGTCTCAAATTGAGTAACCCCAACGTACAACCCCAAGAAAATCGTTATTTTTCGTCTATCTCGCATCGTTCTCGAGATATGGAGCTGGAATGTTTTGATGGGATCGTATTAAGCGTCTCAAATTGAGTTACTCCAACGTACAACCCCAAGAAAATCGTTATTTTTCGTCTATCTCGCATCGTTCTCGAGATATGGAGCTGGAATGTTTTGATGGGATCGTATTAAGCGTCTCAAATTGAGTTACTCCAACGTACAACCCCAAGAAAATCGTTATTTTTCGTCTATCTCGCATCGTTCTCGAGATATGGAGCTGGAATGTTTTGATGGGATCGTATTAAGCGTCTCAAATTGAGTTACTCCAACGTACAACCCCAAGAAAATCGTTATTTTTCGTCTATCTCGCATCGTTCTCGAGATATGGAGCTGGAATGTTTTGATGGGATCGTATTAAGCGTCTCAAATTGAGTTACTCCAACGTACAACCCCAAGAAAATCGTTATTTTTCGTCTATCTCCCATCGTTCTCGAGATATGGAGCTGGAATGTTTTGATGGGATCGTATTAAGCGTCTCAAATTGAGTAACCCCAACGTACAACCCCAAGAAAATCGTTATTTTTCGTCTATCTCGCATCGTTCTCGAGATATGGAGCTGGAATGTTTTGATGGGATCGTATTAAGCGTCTCAAATTGAGTAACCCCAACGTACAACCCCAAGAAAATCGTTATTTTCGTCTATCTCGCATCGTTCTCGAGATATGGAGCTGGAATGTTTTGATGGGATCGTATTAAGCGTCTCAAATTGAGTTACTCCAACGTACAACCCCAAGAAAATCGTTATTTTTCGTCTATCTCGCATCGTTCTCGAGATATGGAGCTGGAATGTTTTGATGGGATCGTATTAAGCGTCTCAAATTGAGTAACCCCAACGTACAACCCCAAGAAAATCGTTATTTTTCGTCTATCTCGCATCGTTCTCGAGATATGGAGCTGGAATGTTTTGATGGGATCGTATTAAGCGTCTCAAATTGAGTAACCCCAACGTACAACCCCAAGAAAATCGTTATTTTTCGTCTTTCTCGCATCGTTCTCGAGATATGGAGCTGGAATGTTTTGATGGGATCGTATTAAGCGTCTCAAATTGAGTAACCCCAACGTACAACCCCAAGAAAATCGTTATTTTTCGTCTATCTCGCATCGTTCTCGAGATATGGAGCTGGAATGTTTTGATGGGATCGTATTAAGCGTCTCAAATTGAGTAACCCCAACGTACAACCCCAAGAAAATCGTTATTTTTCGTCTATCTCGCATCGTTCTCGAGATATGGAGCTGGAATGTTTTGATGGGATCGTATTAAGCGTCTCAAATTGAGTTACTCCAACGTACAACCCCAAGAAAATCGTTATTTTTCGTCTATCTCGCATCGTTCTCGAGATATGGAGCTGGAATGTTTTGATGGGATCGTATTAAGCGTCTCAAATTGAGTAACCCCAACGTACAACCCCAAGAAAATCGTTATTTTCGTCTATCTCGCATCGTTCTCGAGATATGGAGCTGGAATGTTTTGATGGGATCGTATTAAGCGTCTCAAATTGAGTAACCCCAACGTACAACCCCAAGAAAATCGTTATTTTTCGTCTATCTCGCATCGTTCTCGAGATATGGAGCTGGAATGTTTTGATGGGATCGTATTAAGCGTCTCAAATTGAGTTACTCCAACGTACAACCCCAAGAAAATCGTTATTTTTCGTCTATCTCGCATCGTTCTCGAGATATGGAGCTGGAATGTTTTGATGGGATCGTATTAAGCGTCTCAAATTGAGTTACTCCAACGTACAACCCCAAGAAAATCGTTATTTTTCGTCTATCTCGCATCGTTCTCGAGATATGGAGCTGGAATGTTTTGATGGGATCGTATTAAGCGTCTCAAATTGAGTTACTCCAACGTACAACCCCAAGAAAATCGTTATTTTTCGTCTATCTCGCATCGTTTTCGAGATATGGAGCTGGAATGTTTTGATGGGATCGTATTAAGCGTCTCAAATTGAGTTACTCCAACGTACAACCCCAAGAAAATCGTTATTTTTCGTCTATCTCGCATCGTTCTCGAGATATGGAGCTGGAATGTTTTGATGGGATCGTATTAAGCGTCTCAAATTGAGTTACTCCAACGTACAACCCCAAGAAAATCGTTATTTTTCGTCTATCTCGCATCGTTCTCGAGATATGGAGCTGGAATGTTTTGATGGGATCGTATTAAGCGTCTCAAATTGAGTTACTCCAACGTACAACCCCAAGAAAATCGTTATTTTTCGTCTATCTCGCATCGTTCTCGAGATATGGAGCTGGAATGTTTTGATGGGATCGTATTAAGCGTCTCAAATTGAGTAACCCCAACGTACAACCCCAAGAAAATCGTTATTTTTCGTCTATCTCGCATCGTTCTCGAGATATGGAGCTGGAATGTTTTGATGGGATCGTATTAAGCGTCTCAAATTGAGTTACTCCAACGTACAACCCCAAGAAAATCGTTATTTTTCGTCTATCTCGCATCGTTCTCGAGATATGGAGCTGGAATGTTTTGATGGGATCGTATTAAGCGTCTCAAATTGAGTTACTAAAACGTACAACCCCAAAAAAATCGTTATTTTTCGTCTATCTCGCATCGTTCTCGAGATATGGAGCTTTTTACATTTTGGTTCACCCAGGAAAGTGAGATTTCAGGAATGTTTTGATGGGATCGTATTAAGCGTCTCAAATTGAGTTACTCCAACGTACAACCCCAAGAAAATCGTTATTTTTCGTCTATCTCGCATCGTTCTCGAGATATGGAGCTGGAATGTTTTGATGGGATCGTATTAAGCGTCTCAAATTGAGTTACTCCAACGTACAACCCCAAGAAAATCGTTATTTTTCGTCTATCTCGCATCGTTCTCGAGATATGGAGCTGGAATGTTTTGATGGGATCGTATTAAGCGTCTCAAATTGAGTTACTCCAACGTACAACCCCAAGAAAATCGTTATTTTTCGTCTATCTCGCATCGTTCTCGAGATATGGAGCTGGAATGTTTTGATGGGATCGTATTAAGCGTCTCAAATTGAGTTACTCCAACGTACAACCCCAAGAAAATCGTTATTTTTCGTCTATCTCGCATCGTTCTCGAGATATGGAGCTGGAATGTTTTGATGGGATCGTATTAAGCGTCTCAAATTGAGTTACTCCAACGTACAACCCCAAGAAAATCGTTATTTTTCGTCTATCTCGCATCGTTCTCGAGATATGGAGCTGGAATGTTTTGATGGGATCGTATTAAGCGTCTCAAATTGAGTTACTCCAACGTACAACCCCAAGAAAATCGTTATTTTTCGTCTATCTCGCATCGTTCTCGAGATATGGAGCTGGAATGTTTTGATGGGATCGTATTAAGCGTCTCAAATTGAGTTACTCCAATGTACAACCCCAAGAAAATCGTTATTTTTCGTCTATCTCGCATCGTTCTCGAAATATGGAGCTGGAATGTTTTGATGGGATCGTATTAAGCGTCTCAAATTGAGTAACCCCAACGTACAACCCCAAGAAAATCGTTATTTTTCGTCTATCTCGCATCGTTCTCGAGATATGGAGCTGGAATGTTTTGATGGGATCGTATTAAGCGTCTCAAATTGAGTTACTCCAACGTACAACCCCAAGAAAATCGTTATTTTTCGTCTATCTCGCATCGTTCTCGAGATATGGAGCTTTTTACATTTTGGTTCACCCAGGAAAGTGAGATTTCAGGAATGTTTTGATGGGATCGTATTAAGCGTCTCAAATTGAGTTACTCCAACGTACAACCCCAAGAAAATCGTTATTTTTCGTCTATCTCGCATCGTTCTCGAGATATGGAGCTTTTTACATTTTGGTTCACCCAGGAAAGTAAGATTTCAGGAATGTTTTGATGGGATCGTATTAAGCGTCTCAAATTGAGTTACTCCAACGTACAACCCCAAAAAAATCGTTATTTTTCGTCTATCTCGCATCGTTCTCGAGATATGGAGCTGGAATGTTTTGATGGGATCGTATTAAGCAACTCAAATTGAGTTACTCCAACGTACAACCCCAAGAAAATCGTTATTTTTCGTCTATCTCGCATCGTTCTCGAGATATGGAGCTGGAATGTTTTGATGGGATCGTATTAAGCGTCTCAAATTGAGTAACCCCAACGTACAACCCCAAGAAAATCGTTATTTTTCGTCTATCTCGCATCGTTCTCGAGATATGGAGCTGGAATGTTTTGATGGGATCGTATTAAGCGTCTCAAATTGAGTAACCCCAACGTACAACAACAAGAAAATCGTTATTTTTCGTCTATCTCGCATCGTTCTCGAGATATGGAGCTTTTTACATTTTGGTTCACCCAGGAAAGTGAGATTTCAGGAATGTTTTGATGGGATCGTATTAAGCGTCTCAAATTGAGTTACTCCAACGTACAACCCCAAGAAAATCGTTATTTTTCGTCTATCTCGCATCGTTCTCGAGATATGGAGCTGGAATGTTTTGATGGGATCGTATTAAGCGTCTCAAATTGAGTTACTCCAACGTACAACCCCAAGAAAATCGTTATTTTTCGTCTATCTCGCATCGTTCTCGAGATATGGAGCTGGAATGTTTTGATGGGATCGTATTAAGCGTCTCAAATTGAGTTACTCCAACGTACAACCCCAAGAAAATCGTTATTTTTCGTCTATCTCGCATCGTTCTCGAGATATGGAGCTGGAATGTTTTGATGGGATCGTATTAAGCGTCTCAAATTGAGTTACTCCAACGTACAACCCCAAGAAAATCGTTATTTTTCGTCTATCTCGCATCGTTCTCGAGATATGGAGCTGGAATGTTTTGATGGGATCGTATTAAGCGTCTCAAATTGAGTTACTCCAACGTACAACCCCAAGAAAATCGTTATTTTTCGTCTATCTCGCATCGTTCTCGAGATATGGAGCTGGAATGTTTTGATGGGATCGTATTAAGCGTCTCAAATTGAGTTACTCCAACGTACAACCCCAAGAAAATCGTTATTTTTCGTCTATCTCGCATCGTTCTCGAGATATGGAGCTGGAATGTTTTGATGGGATCGTATTAAGCGTCTCAAATTGAGTTACTCCAATGTACAACCCCAAGAAAATCGTTATTTTTCGTCTATCTCGCATCGTTCTCGAAATATGGAGCTGGAATGTTTTGATGGGATCGTATTAAGCGTCTCAAATTGAGTAACCCCAACGTACAACCCCAAGAAAATCGTTATTTTTCGTCTATCTCGCATCGTTCTCGAGATATGGAGCTGGAATGTTTTGATGGGATCGTATTAAGCGTCTCAAATTGAGTTACTCCAACGTACAACCCCAAGAAAATCGTTATTTTTCGTCTATCTCGCATCGTTCTCGAGATATGGAGCTTTTTACATTTTGGTTCACCCAGGAAAGTGAGATTTCAGGAATGTTTTGATGGGATCGTATTAAGCGTCTCAAATTGAGTTACTCCAACGTACAACCCCAAGAAAATCGTTATTTTTCGTCTATCTCGCATCGTTCTCGAGATATGGAGCTTTTTACATTTTGGTTCACCCAGGAAAGTAAGATTTCAGGAATGTTTTGATGGGATCGTATTAAGCGTCTCAAATTGAGTTACTCCAACGTACAACCCCAAAAAAATCGTTATTTTTCGTCTATCTCGCATCGTTCTCGAGATATGGAGCTGGAATGTTTTGATGGGATCGTATTAAGCAACTCAAATTGAGTTACTCCAACGTACAACCCCAAGAAAATCGTTATTTTTCGTCTATCTCGCATCGTTCTCGAGATATGGAGCTGGAATGTTTTGATGGGATCGTATTAAGCGTCTCAAATTGAGTAACCCCAACGTACAACCCCAAGAAAATCGTTATTTTTCGTCTATCTCGCATCGTTCTCGAGATATGGAGCTGGAATGTTTTGATGGGATCGTATTAAGCGTCTCAAATTGAGTAACCCCAACGTACAACAACAAGAAAATCGTTATTTTTCGTCTATCTCGCATCGTTCTCGAGATATGGAGCTTTTTACATTTTGGTTCACCCAGGAAAGTGAGATTTCAGGAATGTTTTGATGGGATCGTATTAAGCGTCTCAAATTGAGTAACCCCAACGTACAACCCCAAGAAAATCGTTATTTTTCGTCTATCTCGCATCGTTCTCGAGATATGGAGCTGGAATGTTTTGATGGGATCGTATTAAGCGTCTCAAATTGAGTTACTCCAACGTACAACCCCAAGAAAATCGTTATTTTTCGTCTATCTCGCATCGTTCTCGAGATATGGAGCTGGAATGTTTTGATGGGATCGTATTAAGCGTCTCAAATTGAGTTACTCCAACGTACAACCCCAAGAAAATCGTTATTTTTCGTCTATCTCGCATCGTTCTCGAGATATGGAGCTGGAATGTTTTGATGGGATCGTATTAAGCGTCTCAAATTGAGTTACTCCAACGTACAACCCCAAGAAAATCGTTATTTTTCGTCTATCTCGCATCGTTCTCGAGATATGGAGCTTTTTACATTTTGGTTCACCCAGGAAAGTGAGATTTCAGGAATGTTTTGATGGGATCGTATTAAGCGTCTCAAATTGAGTTACTCCAACGTACAACCCCAAAAAAATCGTTATTTTTCGTCTATCTCGCATCGTTCTCGAGATATGGAGCTGGAATGTTTTGATGGGATCGTATTAAGCGTCTCAAATTGAGTTACTCCAACGTACAACAACAAGAAAATCGTTATTTTTCGTCTATCTCGCATCGTTCTCGAGATATGGAGCTGGAATGTTTTGATGGGATCGTATTAAGCGTCTCAAATTGAGTTACTCCAACGTACAACCCCAAAAAAATCGTTATTTTTCGTCTATCTCGCATCGTTCTCGAGATATGGAGCTGGAATGTTTTGATGGGATCGTATTAAGCGTCTCAAATTGAGTTACTCCAACGTACAACCCCAAAAAAATCGTTATTTTTCGTCTATCTCGCATCGTTCTCGAGATATGGAGCTTTTTACATTTTGGTTCACCCAGGAAAGTGAGATTTCAGGAATGTTTTGATGGGATCGTATTAAGCGTCTCAAATTGAGTAACCCCAACGTACAACCCCAAAAAAATCGTTATTTTTCGTCTATCTCGCATCGTTCTCGAGATATGGAGCTGGAATGTTTTGATGGGATCGTATTAAGCGTCTCAAATTGAGTAACCCCAACGTACAACCCCAAGAAAATCGTTATTTTTCGTCTATCTCGCATCGTTCTCGAGATATGGAGCTGGAATGTTTTGATGGGATCGTATTAAGCGTCTCAAATTGAGTAACCCCAACGTACAACCCCAAGAAAATCGTTATTTTTCGTCTATCTCGCATCGTTCTCGAGATATGGAGCTTTTTACATTTTGGTTCACCCAGGAAAGTGAGATTTCAGGAATGTTTTGATGGGATCGTATTAAGCGTCTCAAATTGAGTTACTCCAACGTACAACCCCAAGAAAATCGTTATTTTTCGTCTATCTCGCATCGTTCTCGAGATATGGAGCTTTTTACATTTTGGTTCACCCAGGAAAGTGAGATTTCAGGAATGTTTTGATGGGATCGTATTAAGCGTCTCAAATTGAGTAACCCCAACGTACAACTCCAAGAAAATCGTTATTTTTCGTCTATCTCGCATCGTTCTCGAGATATGGAGCTTTTTACATTTTGGTTCACCCAGGAAAGTGAGATTTCAGGAATGTTTTGATGGGATCGTATTAAGCGTCTCAAATTGAGTTACTCCAACGTACAACCCCAAGAAAATCGTTATTTTTCGTCTATCTCGCATCGTTCTCGAGATATGGAGCTTTTTACATTTTGGTTCACCCAGGAAAGTGAGATTTCAGGAATGTTTTGATGGGATCGTATTAAGCGTCTCAAATTGAGTTACTCCAACGTACAACCCCAAAAAAATCGTTATTTTTCGTCTATCTCGCATCGTTCTCGAGATATGGAGCTGGAATGTTTTGATGGGATCGTATTAAGCGTCTCAAATTGAGTTACTCCAACGTACAACCCCAAGAAAATCGTTATTTTTCGTCTATCTCGCATCGTTCTCAAGATATGGAGCTGGAATGTTTTGATGGGATCGTTTTAAGCGTCTCAAATTGAGTAACCCCAACGTACAACCCCAAGAAAATCGTTATTTTTCGTCTATCTCGCATCGTTCTCGAGATATGGAGCTGGAATGTTTTGATGGGATCGTATTAAGCGTCTCAAATTGAGTAACCCCAACGTACAACAACAAGAAAATCGTTATTTTTCGTCTATCTCGCATCGTTCTCGAGATATGGAGCTTTTTACATTTTGGTTCACCCAGGAAAGTGAGATTTCAGGAATGTTTTGATGGGATCGTATTAAGCGTCTCAAATTGAGTAACCCCAACGTACAACCCCAAGAAAATCGTTATTTTTCGTCTATCTCGCATCGTTCTCGAGATATGGAGCTGGAATGTTTTGATGGGATCGTATTAAGCGTCTCAAATTGAGTAACCCCAACGTACAACAACAAGAAAATCGTTATTTTTCGTCTATCTCGCATCGTTCTCGAGATATGGAGCTTTTTACATTTTGGTTCACCCAGGAAAGTGAGATTTCAGGAATGTTTTGATGGGATCGTATTAAGCGTCTCAAATTGAGTAACCCCAACGTACAACCCCAAGAAAATCGTTATTTTTCGTCTATCTCGCATCGTTCTCGAGATATGGAGCTGGAATGTTTTGATGGGATCGTATTAAGCGTCTCAAATTGAGTTACTCCAACGTACAACCCCAAGAAAATCGTTATTTTTCGTCTATCTCGCATCGTTCTCGAGATATGGAGCTGGAATGTTTTGATGGGATCGTATTAAGCGTCTCAAATTGAGTTACTCCAACGTACACCCCCAAGAAAATCGTTATTTTTCGTCTATCTCGCATCGTTCTCGAGATATGGAGCTGGAATGTTTTGATGGGATCGTATTAAGCGTCTCAAATTGAGTAACCCCAACGTACAACCCCAAGAAAATCGTTATTTTTCGTCTATCTCGCATCGTTCTCGAGATATGGAGCTGGAATGTTTTGATGGGATCGTATTAAGCGTCTCAAATTGAGTTACTCCAACGTACAACCCCAAAAAAATCGTTATTTTTCGTCTATCTCGCATCGTTCTCGAGATATGGAGCTGGAATGTTTTGATGGGATCGTATTAAGCGTCTCAAATTGAGTAACCCCAACGTACAACCCCAAGAAAATCGTTATTTTCGTCTATCTCGCATCGTTCTCGAGATATGGAGCTTTTTACATTTTGGTTCACCCAGGAAAGTGAGATTTCAGGAATGTTTTGATGGGATCGTATTAAGCGTCTCAAATTGAGTAACCCCAACGTACAACCCCAAGAAAATCGTTATTTTTTGTCTATCTCGCATCGTTCTCGAGATATGGAGCTGGAATGTTTTGATGGGATCGTATTAAGCGTCTCAAATTGAGTTACTCCAACGTACAACCCCAAGAAAATCGTTATTTTTCGTCTATCTCGCATCGTTCTCGAGATATGGAGCTGGAATGTTTTGATGGGATCGTATTAAGCGTCTCAAATTGAGTTACTCCAACGTACAACCCCAAGAAAATCGTTATTTTTCGTCTATCTCGCATCGTTCTCGAGATATGGAGCTTTTTACATTTTGGTTCACCCAGGAAAGTGAGATTTCAGGAATGTTTTGATGGGATCGTATTAAGCGTCTCAAATTGAGTTACTCCAACGTACAACCCCAAAAAAATCGTTATTTTTCGTCTATCTCGCATCGTTCTCGAGATATGGAGCTTTTTACATTTTGGTTCACCCAGGAAAGTGAGATTTCAGGAATGTTTTGATGGGATCGTATTAAGCGTCTCAAATTGAGTAACCCCAACGTATAACCCCAAAAAAATCGTTATTTTTCGTCTATCTCGCATCGTTCTCGAGATATGGAGCTTTTTACATTTTGGTTCACCCAGGAAAGTGAGATTTCAGGAATGTTTTGATGGGATCGTATTAAGCGTCTCAAATTGAGTTACTCCAACGTACAACCCCAAAAAAATCGTTATTTTTCGTCTATCTCGCATCGTTCTCGAGATATGGAGCTTTTTACATTTTGGTTCACCCAGGAAAGTGAGATTTCAGGAATGTTTTGATGGGATCGTATTAAGCGTCTCAAATTGAGTTACTCCAACGTACAACAACAAGAAAATCGTTATTTTTCGTCTATCTCGCATCGTTCTCGAGATATGGAGCTTTTTACATTTTGGTTCACCCAGGAAAGTGAGATTTCAGGAATGTTTTGATGGGATCGTATTAAGCGTCTCAAATTGAGTAACCCCAACGTACAACCCCAAGAAAATCGTTATTTTTCGTCTATCTCGCATCGTTCTCGAGATATGGAGCTGGAATGTTTTGATGGGATCGTATTAAGCGTCTCAAATTGAGTTACTCCAACGTACAACCCCAAGAAAATCGTTATTTTTCGTCTATCTCGCATCGTTCTCGAGATATGGAGCTTTTTACATTTTGGTTCACCCAGGAAAGTGAGATTTCAGGAATGTTTTGATGGGATCGTATTAAGCGTCTCAAATTGAGTTACTCCAACCCCAAGAAAATCGTTATTTTTCGTCTATCTCGCATCGTTCTCGAGATATGGAGCTTTTTACATTTTGGTTCACCCAGGAAAGTGAGATTTCAGGAATGTTTTGATGGGATCGTATTAAGCGTCTCAAATTGAGTTACTCCAACGTACAACCCCAAGAAAATCGTTATTTTTCGTCTATCTCGCATCGTTCTCGAGATATGGAGCAGGAATGTTTTGATGGGATCGTATTAAGCGTCTCAAATTGAGTTACTCCAACGTACAACAACAAGAAAATCGTTATTTTTCGTCTATCTCGCATCGTTCTCGAGATATGGAGCTTTTTACATTTTGGTTCACCCAGGAAAGTGAGATTTCAGGAATGTTTTGATGGGATCGTATTAAGCGTCTCAAATTGAGTAACCCCAACGTACAACCCCAAGAAAATCGTTATTTTTCGTCTATCTCGCATCGTTCTCGAGATATGGAGCTGGAATGTTTTGATGGGATCGTATTAAGCGTCTCAAATTGAGTAACCCCAACGTACAACCCCAAGAAAATCGTTATTTTTCGTCTATCTCGCATCGTTCTCGAGATATGGAGCTGGAATGTTTTGATGGGATCGTATTAAGCGTCTCAAATTGAGTAACCCCAACGTACAACCCCAAGAAAATCGTTATTTTTCGTCTATCTCGCATCGTTCTCGAGATATGGAGCTGGAATGTTTTGATGGGATCGTATTAAGCGTCTCAAATTGAGTTACTCCAACGTACAACCCCAAAAAAATCGTTATTTTTCGTCTATCTCGCATCGTTCTCGAGATATGGAGCTTTTTACATTTTGGTTCACCCAGGAAAGTGAGATTTCAGGAATGTTTTGATGGGATCGTATTAAGCGTCTCAAATTGAGTTACTCCAACGTACAACAACAAGAAAATCGTTATTTTTCGTCTATCTCGCATCGTTCTCGAGATATGGAGCTTTTTACATTTTGGTTCACCCAGGAAAGTGAGATTTCAGGAATGTTTTGATGGGATCGTATTAAGCGTCTCAAATTGAGTAACCCCAACGTACAACCCCAAGAAAATCGTTATTTTTCGTCTATCTCGCATCGTTCTCGAGATATGGAGCTGGAATGTTTTGATGGGATCGTATTAAGCGTCTCAAATTGAGTTACTCCAACGTACAACCCCAAGAAAATCGTTATTTTTCGTCTATCTCGCATCGTTCTCGAGATATGGAGCTTTTTACATTTTGGTTCACCCAGGAAAGTGAGATTTCAGGAATGTTTTGATGGGATCGTATTAAGCGTCTCAAATTGAGTAACCCCAACGTACAACCCCAAGAAAATCGTTATTTTTCGTCTATCTCGCATCGTTCTCGAGATATGGAGCTGGAATGTTTTGATGGGATCGTATTAAGCGTCTCAAATTGAGTAACCCCAACGTACAACAACAAGAAAATCGTTATTTTTCGTCTATCTCGCATCGTTCTCGAGATATGGAGCTTTTTACATTTTGGTTCACCCAGGAAAGTGAGATTTCAGGAATGTTTTGATGGGATCGTATTAAGCGTCTCAAATTGAGTAACCCCAACGTACAACCCCAAGAAAATCGTTATTTTTCGTCTATCTCGCATCGTTCTCGAGATATGGAGCTTTTTACATTTTGGTTCACCCAGGAAAGTGAGATTTCAGGAATGTTTTGATGGGATCGTATTAAGCGTCTCAAATTGAGTAACCCCAACGTACAACCCCAAGAAAATCGTTATTTTTCGTCTATCTCGCATCGTTCTCGAGATATGGAGCTGGAATGTTTTGATGGGATCGTATTAAGCGTCTCAAATTGAGTAACCCCAACGTACAACCCCAAGAAAATCGTTATTTTTCGTCTATCTCGCATCGTTCTCGAGATATGGAGCTTTTTACATTTTGGTTCACCCAGGAAAGTGAGATTTCAGGAATGTTTTGATGGGATCGTATTAAGCGTCTCAAATTGAGTAACCCCAACGTACAACCCCAAGAAAATCGTTATTTTTCGTCTATCTCGCATCGTTCTCGAGATATGGAGCTGGAATGTTTTGATGGGATCGTATTAAGCGTCTCAAATTGAGTTACTCCAACGTACAACCCCAAGAAAATCGTTATTTTTCGTCTATCTCGCATCGTTCTCGAGATATGGAGCTTTTTACATTTTGGTTCACCCAGGAAAGTGAGATTTCAGGAATGTTTTGATGGGATCGTATTAAGCGTCTCAAATTGAGTTACTCCAACGTACAACAACAAGAAAATCGTTATTTTTCGTCTATCTCGCATCGTTCTCGAGATATGGAGCTGGAATGTTTGATGGGATCGTATTAAGCGTCTCAAATTGAGTAACCCCAACGTACAGCCCCAAGAAAATCGTTATTTTTCGTCTATCTCGCATCGTTCTCGAGATATGGAGCTGGAATGTTTTGATGGGATCGTATTAAGCGTCTCAAATTGAGTAACCCCAACGTACAACCCCAAGAAAATCGTTATTTTTCGTCTATCTCGCATCGTTCTCGAGATATGGAGCTGGAATGTTTTGATGGGATCGTATTAAGCGTCTCAAATTGAGTAACCCCAACGTACAACCCCAAGAAAATCGTTATTTTTCGTCTATCTCGCATCGTTCTCGAGATATGGAGCTTTTTACATTTTGGTTCACCCAGGAAAGTGAGATTTCAGGAATGTTTTGATGGGATCGTATTAAGCGTCTCAAATTGAGTTACTCCAACGTACAACCCCAAAAAAATCGTTATTTTTCGTCTATCTCGCATCGTTCTCGAGATATGGAGCTGGAATGTTTTGATGGGATCGTATTAAGCGTCTCAAATTGAGTAACCCCAACGTACAACCCCAAGAAAATCGTTGTTTTTCGTCTATCTCGCATCGTTCTCGAGATATGGAGCTTTTTACATTTTGGTTCACCCAGGAAAGTGAGATTTCAGGAATGTTTTGATGGGATCGTATTAAGCGTCTCAAATCGAGTTACTCCAACGTACAACAACAAGAAAATCGTTATTTTTCGTCTATCTCGCATCGTTCTCGAGATATGGAGCTTTTTACATTTTGGTTCACCCAGGAAAGTGAGATTTCAGGAATGTTTTGATGGGATCGTATTAAGCGTCTCAAATTGAGTAACCCCAACGTACAACCCCAAGAAAATCGTTATTTTTCGTCTATCTCGCATCGTTCTCGAGATATGGAGCTGGAATGTTTTGATGGGATCGTATTAAGCGTCTCAAATTGAGTTACTCCAACGTACAACCCCAAAAAAATCGTTATTTTTCGTCTATCTCGCATCGTTCTCGAGATATGGAGCTGGAATGTTTTGATGGGATCGTATTAAGCGTCTCAAATTGAGTTACTCCAACGTACAACCCCAAGAAAATCGTTATTTTTCGTCTATCTCGCATCGTTCTCGAGATATGGAGCTGGAATGTTTTGATGGGATCGTATTAAGCGTCTCAAATTGAGTAACCCCAACGTACAACCCCAAGAAAATCGTTATTTTTCGTCTATCTCGCATCGTTCTCGAGATATGGAGCTGGAATGTTTTGATGGGATCGTATTAAGCGTCTCAAATTGAGTAACCCCAACGTACAACCCCAAGAAAATCGTTATTTTTCGTCTATCTCGCATCGTTCTCGAGATATGGAGCTGGAATGTTTTGATGGGATCGTATTAAGCGTCTCAAATTGAGTAACCCCAACGTACAACCCCAAGAAAATCGTTATTTTTCGTCTATCTCGCATCGTTCTCGAGATATGGAGCTGGAATGTTTTGATGGGATCGTATTAAGCGTCTCAAATTGAGTAACCCCAACGTACAACCCCAAGAAAATCGTTATTTTTCGTCTATCTCGCATCGTTCTCGAGATATGGAGCTGGAATGTTTTGATGGGATCGTATTAAGCGTCTCAAATTGAGTAACCCCAACGTACAACCCCAAGAAAATCGTTATTTTTCGTCTATCTCGCATCGTTCTCGAGATATGGAGCTTTTTACATTTTGGTTCACCCAGGAAAGTGAGATTTCAGGAATGTTTTGATGGGATCGTATTAAGCGTCTCAAATTGAGTTACTCCAACGTACAACCCAAAAAAATCGTTATTTTTCGTCTATCTCGCATCGTTCTCGAGATATGGAGCTTTTTTACATTTTGGTTCACCCAGGAAAGTGAGATTTCAGGAATGTTTTGATGGGATCGTATTAAGCGTCTCAAATTGAGTTACTCCAACGTACAACAACAAGAAAATCGTTATTTTTCGTCTATCTCGCATCGTTCTCGAGATATGGAGCTTTTTACATTTTGGTTCACCCAGGAAAGTGAGATTTCAGGAATGTTTTGATGGGATCGTATTAAGCGTCTCAAATTGAGTTACTCCAACGTACAACCCCAAGAAAATCGTTATTTTTCGTCTATCTCGCATCGTTCTCGAGATATGGAGCAGGAATGTTTTGATGGGATCGTATTAAGCGTCTCAAATTGAGTTACTCCAACGTACAACCCCAAGAAAATTGTTATTTTTCGTCTATCTCGCATCGTTCTCGAGATATGGAGCTTTTTACATTTTGGTTCACCCAGGAAAGTGAGATTTCAGGAATGTTTTGATGGGATCGTATTAAGCGTCTCAAATTGAGTAACCCCAACGTACAACCCCAAGAAAATCGTTATTTTTCGTCTATCTCGCATCGTTCTCGAGATATGGAGCTGGAATGTTTTGATGGGATCGTATTAAGCGTCTCAAATTGAGTAACCCCAACGTACAACCCCAAGAAAATCGTTATTTTTCGTCTATCTCGCATCGTTCTCGAGATATGGAGCTGGAATGTTTTGATGGGATCGTATTAAGCGTCTCAAATTGAGTTACTCCAACGTACAACCCCAAAAAAATCGTTATTTTTCGTCTATCTCGCATCGTTCTCGAGATATGGAGCTTTTTACATTTTGGTTCACCCAGGAAAGTGAGATTTCAGGAATGTTTTGATGGGATCGTATTAAGCGTCTCAAATTGAGTTACTCCAACGTACAACAACAAGAAAATCGTTATTTTTCGTCTATCTCGCATCGTTCTCGAGATATGGAGCTTTTTACATTTTGGTTCACCCAGGAAAGTGAGATTTCAGGAATGTTTTGATGGGATCGTATTAAGCGTCTCAAATTGAGTTACTCCAACGTACAACCCCAAGAAAATCGTTATTTTTCGTCTATCTCGCATCGTTCTCGAGATATGGAGCAGGAATGTTTTGATGGGATCGTATTAAGCGTCTCAAATTGAGTTACTCCAACGTACAACAACAAGAAAATCGTTATTTTTCGTCTATCTCGCATCGTTCTCGAGATATGGAGCATTTTACATTTTGGTTCACCCAGGAAAGTGAGATTTCAGGAATGTTTTGATGGGATCGTATTAAGCGTCTCAAATTGAGTAACCCCAACGTACAACCCCAAGAAAATCGTTATTTTTCGTCTATCTCGCATCGTTCTCGAGATATGGAGCTGGAATGTTTTGATGGGATCGTAATTAAGCGTCTCAAATTGAGTAACCCCAACGTACAACCCCAAGAAAATCGTTATTTTTCGTCTATCTCGCATCGTTCTCGAGATATGGAGCTGGAATGTTTTGATGGGATCGTATTAAGCGTCTCAAATTGAGTAACCCCAACGTACAACCCCAAGAAAATCGTTATTTTTCGTCTATCTCGCATCGTTCTCGAGATATGGAGCTGGAATGTTTTGATGGGATCGTATTAAGCGTCTCAAATTGAGTTACTCCAACGTACAACCCCAAAAAAATCGTTATTTTTCGTCTATCTCGCATCGTTCTCGAGATATGGAGCTTTTTACATTTTGGTTCACCCAGGAAAGTGAGATTTCAGGAATGTTTTGATGGGATCGTATTAAGCGTCTCAAATTGAGTTACTCCAACGTACAACAACAAGAAAATCGTTATTTTTCGTCTATCTCGCATCGTTCTCGAGATATGGAGCTTTTTACATTTTGGTTCACCCAGGAAAGTGAGATTTCAGGAATGTTTTGATGGGATCGTATTAAGCGTCTCAAATTGAGTAACCCCAACGTACAACCCCAAGAAAATCGTTATTTTTCGTCTATCTCGCATCGTTCTCGAGATATGGAGCTGGAATGTTTTGATGGGATCGTATTAAGCGTCTCAAATTGAGTTACTCCAACGTACAACCCCAAGAAAATCGTTATTTTTCGTCTATCTCGCATCGTTCTCGAGATATGGAGCTTTTTACATTTTGGTTCACCCAGGAAAGTGAGATTTCATTAATGTTTTGATGGGATCGTATTAAGCGTCTCAAATTGAGTTACTCCAACGTACAACCCCAAAAAAATCGTTATTTTTCGTCTATCTCGCATCGTTCTCGAGATATGGAGCTGGAATGTTTTGATGGGATCGTATTAAGCGTCTCAAATTGAGTACTCCAACGTACAACCCCAAAAAAATCGTTATTTTTCGTCTATCTCGCATCGTTCTCGAGATATGGAGCTTTTTACATTTTGGTTCACCCAGGAAAGTGAGATTTCAGGAATGTTTTGATGGGATCGTATTAAGCGTCTCAAATTGAGTTACTCCAACGTACAACCCCAAGAAAATCGTTATTTTTCGTCTATCTCGCATCGTTCTCGAGATATGGAGCTTTTTACATTTTGGTTCACCCAGGAAAGTGAGATTTCAGGAATGTTTTGATGGGATCGTATTAAGCGTCTCAAATTGAGTTACTCCAACGTACAACCCCAAGAAAATCGTTATTTTTCGTCTATCTCGCATCGTTCTCGAGATATGGAGCTGGAATGTTTTGATGGGATCGTATTAAGCGTCTCAAATTGAGTAACCCCAACGTACAACCCCAAGAAAATCGTTATTTTTCGTCTATCTCGCATCGTTCTCGAGATATGGAGCTGGAATGTTTTGATGGGATCGTATTAAGCGTCTCAAATTGAGTTACTCCAACGTACAACCCCAAGAAAATCGTTATTTTTCGTCTATCTCGCATCGTTCTCGAGATATGGAGCTGGAATGTTTTGATGGGATCGTATTAAGCGTCTCAAATTGAGTTACTCCAACGTACAACCCCAAGAAAATCGTTATTTTTCGTCTATCTCGCATCGTTCTCGAGATATGGAGCTGGAATGTTTTGATGGGATCGTATTAAGCGTCTCAAATTGAGTAACCCCAACGTACAACCCCAAGAAAATCGTTATTTTTCGTCTATCTCGCATCGTTCTCGAGATATGGAGCTGGAATGTTTTGATGGGATCGTATTAAGCGTCTCAAATTGAGTTACTCCAACGTACAACCCCAAGAAAATCGTTATTTTTCGTCTATCTCGCATCGTTCTCGAGATATGGAGCTGGAATGTTTTGATGGGATCGTATTAAGCGTCTCAAATTGAGTTACTCCAACGTACAACCCCAAGAAAATCGTTATTTTTCGTCTATCTCGCATCGTTCTCGAGATATGGAGCTGGAATGTTTTGATGGGATCGTATTAGGCGTCTCAAATTGAGTAACCCCAACGTACAACCCCAAGAAAATCGTTATTTTTCGTCTATCTCGCATCGTTCTCGAGATATGGAGCTGGAATGTTTTGATGGGATCGTATTAAGCGTCTCAAATTGAGTTACTCCAACGTACAACAACAAGAAAATCGTTATTTTTCGTCTATCTCGCATCGTTCTCGAGATATGGAGCTTTTTACATTTTGGTTCACCCAGGAAAGTGAGATTTCAGGAATATTTTGATGGGATCGTATTAAGCGTCTCAAATTGAGTTACTCCAACGTACAACAACAAGAAAATCGTTATTTTTCGTCTATCTCGCATCGTTCTCGAGATATGGAGCTTTTTACATTTTGGTTCACCCAGGAAAGTGAGATTTCAGGAATGTTTTGATGGGATCGTATTAAGCGTCTCAAATTGAGTTACTCCAACGTACAACAACAAGAAAATCGTTATTTTTCGTCTATCTCGCATCGTTCTCGAGATATGGAGCTTTTTACATTTTGGTTCACCCAGGAAAGTGAGATTTCAGGAATGTTTTTATGGGATCGTATTAAGCGTCTCAAATTGAGTAACCCCAACGTACAACCCCAAGAAAATCGTTATTTTTCGTCTATCTCGCATCGTTCTCGAGATATGGAGCTGGAATGTTTTGATGGGATCGTATTAAGCGTCTCAAATTGAGTTACTCCAACGTACAACAACAAGAAAATCGTTATTTTTCGTCTATCTCGCATCGTTCTCGAGATATGGAGCTTTTTACATTTTGGTTCACCCAGGAAAGTGAGATTTCAGGAATGTTTTGATGGGATCGTATTAAGCGTCTCAAATTGAGTTACTCCAACGTACAACAACAAGAAAATCGTTATTTTTCGTCTATCTCGCATCGTTCTCGAGATATGGAGCTTTTTACATTTTGGTTCACCCAGGAAAGTGAGATTTCAGGAATGTTTTGATGGGATCGTATTAAGCGTCTCAAATTGAGTAACCCCAACGTACAACCCCAAGAAAATCGTTATTTTTCGTCTATCTCGCATCGTTCTCGAGATATGGAGCTGGAATGTTTTGATGGGATCGTATTAAGCGTCTCAAATTGAGTTACTCCAACGTACAACCCCAAGAAAATCGTTATTTTTCGTCTATCTCGCATCGTTCTCGAGATATGGAGCTGGAATGTTTTGATGGGATCGTATTAAGCGTCTCAAATTGAGTTACTCCAACGTACAACCCCAAGAAAATCGTTATTTTTCGTCTATCTCGCATCGTTCTCGAGATATGGAGCTGGAATGTTTTGATGGGATCGTATTAAGCGTCTCAAATTGAGTTACTCCAACGTACAACCCCAAGAAAATCGTTATTTTTCGTCTATCTCGCATCGTTCTCGAGATATGGAGCTGGAATGTTTTGATGGGATCGTATTAAGCGTCTCAAATTGAGTTACTCCAACGTACAACCCCAAGAAAATCGTTATTTTTCGTCTATCTCGCATCGTTCTCGAGATATGGAGCTGGAATGTTTTGATGGGATCGTATTAAGCGTCTCAAATTGAGTTACTCCAACGTACAACCCCAAGAAAATCGTTATTTTTCGTCTATCTCGCATCGTTCTCGAGATATGGAGCTGGAATGTTTTGATGGGATCGTATTAAGCGTCTCAAATTGAGTTACTCCAACGTACAACCCCAAGAAAATCGTTATTTTTCGTCTATCTCGCATCGTTCTCGAGATATGGAGCTGGAATGTTTTGATGGGATCGTATTAAGCGTCTCAAATTGAGTTACTCCAACGTACAACCCCAAGAAAATCGTTATTTTTCGTCTATCTCGCATCGTTCTCGAGATATGGAGCTGGAATGTTTTGATGGGATCGTATTAAGCGTCTCAAATTGAGTAACCCCAACGTACAACCCCAAGAAAATCGTTATTTTTCGTCTATCTCGCATCGTTCTCGAGATATGGAGCTGGAATGTTTTGATGGGATCGTATTGAGCGTCTCAAATTGAGTTACTCCAACGTACAACCCCAAGAAAATCGTTATTTTTCGTCTATCTCGCATCGTTCTCGAGATATGGAGCTGGAATGTTTTGATGGGATCGTATTAAGCGTCTCAAATTGAGTTACTCCAACGTACAACCCCAAGAAAATCGTTATTTTTCGTCTATCTCGCATCGTTCTCGAGATATGGAGCTGGAATGTTTTGATGGGATCGTATTAAGCGTCTCAAATTGAGTTACTCCAACGTACAACCCCAAGAAAATCGTTATTTTTCGTCTATCTCGCATCGTTCTCGAGATATGGAGCTGGAATGTTTTGATGGGATCGTATTAAGCGTCTCAAATTGAGTAACCCCAACGTACAACCCCAAGAAAATCGTTATTTTTCGTCTATCTCGCATCGTTCTCGAGATATGGAGCTGGAATGTTTTGATGGGATCGTATTAAGCGTCTCAAATTGAGTTACTCGAACGTACAACCCAAGAAAATCGTTATTTTTCGTCTATCTCGCATCGTTCTCGAGATATGGAGCTGGAATGTTTTGATGGGATCGTATTAAGCGTCTCAAATTGAGTTACTCCAACGTACAACCCCAAGAAAATCGTTATTTTTCGTCTATCTCGCATCGTTCTCGAGATATGGAGCTGGAATGTTTTGATGGGATCGTATTAAGCGTCTCAAATTGAGTTACTCCAACGTACAACCCCAAGAAAATCGTTATTTTTCGTCTATCTCGCATCGTTCTCGAGATATGGAGCTGGAATGTTTTGATGGGATCGTATTAAGCGTCTCAAATTGAGTAACCCCAACGTACAACCCCAAGAAAATCGTTATTTTTCGTCTATCTCGCATCGTTCTCGAGATATGGAGCTGGAATGTTTTGATGGGATCGTATTGAGCTACTCAAATTGAGTTACTCCAACGTACAACCCCAAGAAAATCGTTATTTTTCGTCTATCTCGCATCGTTCTCGAGATATGGAGCTGGAATGTTTTGATGGGATCGTATTAAGCGTCTCAAATTGAGTTACTCCAACGTACAACCCCAAGAAAAACGTTATTTTTCGTCTATCTCGCATCGTTCTCGAGATATGGAGCTGGAATGTTTTGATGGGATCGTATTAAGCGTCTCAAATTGAGTTACTCCAACGTACAACCCCAAGAAAATCGTTATTTTTCGTCTATCTCGCATCGTTCTCGAGATATGGAGCTGGAATGTTTTGATGGGATCGTATTAAGCGTCTCAAATTGAGTTACTCCAACGTACAACCCCAAGAAAATCGTTATTTTTCGTCTATCTCGCATCGTTCTCGACATATGGAGCTGGAATGTTTTGATGGGATCGTATTAAGCGTCTCAAATTGAGTTACTCCAACGTACAACCCCAAGAAAATCGTTATTTTTCGTCTATCTCGCATCGTTCTCGAGATATGGAGCTGGAATGTTTTGATGGGATCGTATTAAGCGTCTCAAATTGAGTTACTCCAACGTACAACCCCAAGAAAATCGTTATTTTTCGTCTATCTCGCATCGTTCTCGAGATATGGAGCTGGAATGTTTTGATGGGATCGTATTAAGCGTCTCAAATTGAGTTACTCCAACGTACAACCCCAAAAAAATCGTTATTTTTCATCTATCTCGCATCGTTCTCGAGATATGGAGCTGGAATGTTTTGATGGGATCGTATTAAGCGTCTCAAATTGAGTTACTCCAACGTACAACCCCAAGAAAATCGTTATTTTTCGTCTATCTCGCATCGTTCTCGAGATATGGAGCTGGAATGTTTTGATGGGATCGTATTAAGCGTCTCAAATTGAGTAACCCCAACGTACAACCCCAAGAAAATCGTTATTTTTCGTCTATCTCGCATCGTTCTCGAGATATGGAGCTGGAATGTTTTGATGGGATCGTATTAAGCGTCTCAAATTGAGTTACTCCAACGTACAACCCCAAGAAAAATCGTTATTTTTCGTCTATCTCGCATCGTTCTCGAGATATGGAGCTGGAATGTTTTGATGGGATCGTATTAAGCGTCTCAAATTGAGTTACTCCAACGTACAACCCCAAGAAAATCGTTATTTTTCGTCTATCTCGCATCGTTCTCGAGATATGGAGCTGGAATGTTTTGATGGGATCGTATTAAGCGTCTCAAATTGAGTTACTCCAACGTACAACCCCAAGAAAATCGTTATTTTTCGTCTATCTCGCATCGTTCTCGAGATATGGAGCTGGAATGTTTTGATGGGATCGTATTAAGCGTCTCAAATTGAGTAACCCCAACGTACAACCCCAAGAAAATCGTTATTTTTCGTCTATCTCGCATCGTTCTCGAGATATGGAGCTGGAATGTTTTGATGGGATCGTATTAAGCGTCTCAAATTGAGTTACTCCAACGTACAACCCCAAGAAAATCGTTATTTTTCGTCTATCTCGCATCGTTCTCGAGATATGGAGCTGGAATGTTTTGATGGGATCGTATTAAGCGTCTCAAATTGAGTTACTCCAACGTACAACCCCAAGAAAATCGCTATTTTTCGTCTATCTCGCATCGTTCTCGAGATATGGAGCTGGAATGTTTTGATGGGATCGTATTAAGCGTCTCAAATTGAGTTACTCCAACGTACAACCCCAAGAAAATCGTTATTTTTCGTCTATCTCGCATCGTTCTCGAGATATGGAGCTGGAATGTTTTGATGGGATCGTATTAAGCGTCTCAAATTGAGTTACTCCAACGTACAACCCCAAGAAAATCGTTATTTTTCGTCTATTTCGCATCGTTCTCGAGATATGGAGCTGGAATGTTTTGATGGGATCGTATTAAGCGTCTCAAATTGAGTTACTCCAACGTACAACCCCAAGAAAATCGTTATTTTTCGTCTATCTCGCATCGTTCTCGAGATATGGAGCTGGAATGTTTTGATGGGATCGTATTAAGCGTCTCAAATTGAGTAACCCCAACGTACAACCCCAAGAAAATCGTTATTTTTCGTCTATCTCGCATCGTTCTCGAGATATGGAGCTGGAATGTTTTGATGGGATCGTATTAAGCGTCTCAAATTGAGTTACTCCAACGTACAACCCCAAGAAAATCGTTATTTTTCGTCTATCTCGCATCGTTCTCGAGATATGGAGCTGGAATGTTTTGATGGGATCGTATTAAGCGTCTCAAATTGAGTTACTCCAACGTACAACCCCAAGAAAATCGTTATTTTTCGTCTATCTCGCATCGTTCTCGAGATATGGAGCTGGAATGTTTTGATGGGATCGTATTAAGCGTCTCAAATTGAGTTACTCCAACGTACAACCCCAAGAAAATCGTTATTTTTCGTCTATCTCGCATCGTTCTCGAGATATGGAGCTGGAATGTTTTGATGGGATCGTATTAAGCGTCTCAAATTGAGTAACCCCAACGTACAACCCCAAGAAAATCGTTATTTTTCGTCTATCTCGCATCGTTCTCGAGATATGGAGCTGGAATGTTTTGATGGGATCGTATTGAGCTACTCAAATTGAGTTACTCCAACGTACAACCCCAAGAAAATCGTTATTTTTCGTCTATCTCGCATCGTTCTCGAGATATGGAGCTGGAATGTTTTGATGGGATCGTATTAAGCGTCTCAAATTGAGTTACTCCAACGTACAACCCCAAGAAAAACGTTATTTTTCGTCTATCTCGCATCGTTCTCGAGATATGGAGCTGGAATGTTTTGATGGGATCGTATTAAGCGTCTCAAATTGAGTTACTCCAACGTACAACCCCAAGAAAATCGTTATTTTTCGTCTATCTCGCATCGTTCTCGAGATATGGAGCTGGAATGTTTTGATGGGATCGTATTAAGCGTCTCAAATTGAGTTACTCCAACGTACAACCCCAAGAAAATCGTTATTTTTCGTCTATCTCGCATCGTTCTCGACATATGGAGCTGGAATGTTTTGATGGGATCGTATTAAGCGTCTCAAATTGAGTTACTCCAACGTACAACCCCAAGAAAATCGTTATTTTTCGTCTATCTCGCATCGTTCTCGAGATATGGAGCTGGAATGTTTTGATGGGATCGTATTAAGCGTCTCAAATTGAGTTACTCCAACGTACAACCCCAAGAAAATCGTTATTTTTCGTCTATCTCGCATCGTTCTCGAGATATGGAGCTGGAATGTTTTGATGGGATCGTATTAAGCGTCTCAAATTGAGTTACTCCAACGTACAACCCCAAAAAAATCGTTATTTTTCGTCTATCTCGCATCGTTCTCGAGATATGGAGCTGGAATGTTTTGATGGGATCGTATTAAGCGTCTCAAATTGAGTTACTCCAACGTACAACCCCAAGAAAATCGTTATTTTTCGTCTATCTCGCATCGTTCTCGAGATATGGAGCTGGAATGTTTTGATGGGATCGTATTAAGCGTCTCAAATTGAGTAACCCCAACGTACAACCCCAAGAAAATCGTTATTTTTCGTCTATCTCGCATCGTTCTCGAGATATGGAGCTGGAATGTTTTGATGGGATCGTATTAAGCGTCTCAAATTGAGTTACTCCAACGTACAACCCCAAGAAAATCGTTATTTTTCGTCTATCTCGCATCGTTCTCGAGATATGGAGCTGGAATGTTTTGATGGGATCGTATTAAGCGTCTCAAATTGAGTTACTCCAACGTACAACCCCAAGAAAATCGTTATTTTTCGTCTATCTCGCATCGTTCTCGAGATATGGAGCTGGAATGTTTTGATGGGATCGTATTAAGCGTCTCAAATTGAGTTACTCCAACGTACAACCCCAAGAAAATCGTTATTTTTCGTCTATCTCGCATCGTTCTCGAGATATGGAGCTGGAATGTTTTTGATGGGATCGTATTAAGCGTCTCAATTGAGTAACCCCAACGTACAACCCCAAGAAAATCGTTATTTTTCGTCTATCTCGCATCGTTCTCGAGATATGGAGCTGGAATGTTTTGATGGGATCGTATTAAGCGTCTCAAATTGAGTTACTCCAACGTACAACCCCAAGAAAATCGTTATTTTTCGTCTATCTCGCATCGTTCTCGAGATATGGAGCTGGAATGTTTTGATGGGATCGTATTAAGCGTCTCAAATTGAGTTACTCCAACGTACAACCCCAAGAAAATCGCTATTTTTCGTCTATCTCGCATCGTTCTCGAGATATGGAGCTGGAATGTTTTGATGGGATCGTATTAAGCGTCTCAAATTGAGTTACTCCAACGTACAACCCCAAGAAAATCGTTATTTTTCGTCTATCTCGCATCGTTCTCGAGATATGGAGCTGGAATGTTTTGATGGGATCGTATTAAGCGTCTCAAATTGAGTTACTCCAACGTACAACCCCAAGAAAATCGTTATTTTTCGTCTATTTC